>JAADWR010000078.1:0-20658 GCA_023336345.1 Pythium inflatum | reverse complement strand
GGGATCAGCGAGCATTAGGTTCAGCTCCAAGTACCCAAGCAGCAAACTGCCGTAAAAGCCGATGAGAAAGCCCTTGCAATGTTCGTAGAGATCCCAGGTCCTCGGATCCAGCGCTACCAGTTCCTCTGGTGTTGGCTTGACCGTGCTCTTGAACTCTTGAAGCGTGCGCACGAGCACGCGGGCTGCGTGTGTTGCTTGCTTGGTCTGGGCCTCCCGTTCATTGCGGTGGCGCGGATCCGCGTTCTTAGCGAGGATCTCTGCGAGTGCTTCCCACGGGATCCTGTGCGCTAGGTGGGCCGACATTTGGGTGAGTGCGGGGCAAATCGAGAGTGAACAAACAGGAACCAGTCCTTGTGGGCTTGCCTAGTTCGACAGAGAATCAAGAAACTGAGATCTCGTATCAGAACTATCTCACGCGTGAGTGATGGTGCACCGTCGTCACCTACTGATTGGCACATTGATGTTTTCTACGCCAAGCACTGGGTATCATCGTCTGTGTCGATCCCATCGACATCGAGGCACTTGGTGCGTGCCGTCTGCGCGTACCACTCGGCCGCCGGTCGCGCGATGCGCTGGAGCGCGTCGGGACCTGGCGTGACTTCCTATGCGCCCCCCACGTCGGCCGTGAAGTTAACGTAGTAGAGACCGAAACGCGGCTTGTAGCTCCCCCATTCGTAGTTGTCAACAAGGGACCACGCGTGGTATCCAATCACAGGGATGTGATCTTCGACAATGGTCTTGTACACTTGCTCGACGTGCGTCTCAAAGTACCAGAGCTGATCTGTGTTCTGGATGGTTTCGTTGCCGCACCATCCGCTCTCAGTGATCAAAATCTCGGCGTTCGGGTCGTACGCGTGCGTGAGACGCAGCGTGTCGCGGAATCCCTGAGGGTATCCGTTAAAGTTGCCGCACAGGCTGTTGCCAGGACGCGCCAATCGGGCGCCCTCGGGAAAATGGGTGTTATCGACGCCCTTGTCCCTCATATACCGGATGGGAAGCGCGCTGCAGTTGACGGTCGAACGCGTCGCGTTGCAATCAGTCACAGCGATCGACGAGTAGTGGTTCAGCATGAAGAGATCGTAGGACCCCTTGAGAAGCTGCGCTTGGTCGGGCGTGAACGTGGGCAGACGGTCTCCGATGCGCTCGCGCATAATCGCTGGGTACTCGCCACGCACAATCGACTCCATCCACCATCTGTACTCAAACGCAGCGACGCGCTCCGCGGCCGCGGCGTCCAATGGATTTGACGCGTCGAGCGCGTACGCGTTGTCGTAGTTGAGCGCGATCGAGATCCGTGCGCCTGCCTGGATGATGTTGGTGTTCTTGAGCTCTCGAAAGCGCTTGACGGCCGCGCTGTGGGCCAGCAAGACATTGTGGCCTGTCGCATACACCTCTTTTGCACCGGAAATACCCGGCGGGACTTGACCAACGCCATATCCTCCGTTGACAAACGAGAGCGGCTCGTTGAATGTCGCCCAGTACTTGACCTTCGTGCCCAGTTCGCGAAAAAGGAGGTCGGCAAAGTCGACGAAATGGTCGATCATCGCCGCGTCAAGCCACCCGGGCTGCTTGAGTTCCGTGACGAACTCGACTGGCATGTCCCAGTGGTAGAGCGTGAGCACGGGCTCGATCTTGTGCTGCAAGAGCTCGTCGATCATGGCGTGGTAGAACTTGAGACCAGCGTCGTTGCGGACCATGCGCTTGGCGGTAGCGTTCCACGTCATGACGCGCGGCCACGAGATCGAAAAGCGGAACGAACTGTGGCCGTCGCGCGCCACGAGCGCAATGTCGTCTTTGTAGCGTCCGAACAAGTCGTCGGCGACGTTGGCGCACGCCAGGCCGTCGACCACGCGGCACCACGTGTTCCACACGCTTTGGGTTTTGTAGTCGACGTTCCACGCACCTTCGACTTGGAGCGCGGAGGTCGCGCCGCCAAAGAGGAAGTCGCTGGGAAAGCAGCGCGACGCCGGGGCTGTTGCAGCAATAGAGACCATCGCAAGGGCGACAGACGAAGCGGTGACCATGGTGGTGAAAGAGTGGCGTGTTCCCTGGAGAGTAAATCAACAAGTGAGCGTCTCCCTTGCGTGTGGATGACGAATGGTGAGGCGAGGCTAGTCGCAGCATCAAATCATGCATCCAGTTCCATCCTCTGCATTTTGGTTTCATCAAGGACTGCGTCTTTGCATCGGTTGTGCTTGGACGGGATGGGACATGGATCAAAGTGCTCTCGAGATGGACAAATCGGAAGATTCAATGGAACGTCGGTGGCACTTTGGCCAAGACCAGATCGTCCATGATGAGCCCAACACAATCCCCACGGATCTATTGGATGGCAATGGCTATCATGGACAAACTAGCGCCAAGGCCTCCTTTGAGGTGGGCCTCCATTCGTGTGGTGCGAGTGAAGTGTTGAACTTGAGTTGCATTCCGATGCTTGAATATTTTAAGTCTCGGGTTGCAATCACAAGCGATTTGCAACATGGGTTCACGCCATCACCCTCACACAACACGCACACAAAACAGACGATGCTTTCCATTCACATCAACCCCATTATCCTCTTCCTTACTCGTACGTCTGATAGCAGCCAAACGTAGAAAGCACCTTCGTCACGACAAAGCTTTCGTCCAGGAGCCTGTTGTCGCCCGTCATGACGTACATGCAGCGAAAGAGCAGTGCTGCGTGGTCGCGCACTGTCTGCATGACCTCGACCGTGATCGGATCCTTGAGAGCGCTGTCCTCAAAAGCCGGTGCCAGTCGACTGGCAATCGCCTCGGGGTGGCCACCGTCGTGTTGGCCCAGTAACACCGACATCATGAACGTACACTGGCCTCGATAGTCACGCAGCAACAACGCCATGCGCTCGGGATCCGCGAGGAGCATGTTGAGCTCAATGTATCCGCTGAGGAGACTGTCGTAGTACCCCGTGTATCCACCGATGGAGTTTTCATAGTGAATGCCCCAATTGCGCGCGTCTAGCACTGCGAGTTCGTCGGGTGCGATCGTCGCAGTGGCCTTGAACTCGTTGAGCGTCTGGGCAATGACGCGACCGACGTGCGCGAGCTTCTTGAGTTGCGCGGGCGTGCCGTTGTGCCGCCACGAGAGCTCGCGCCGCGCGGCATAGAGGTCGCAGAGCGACTCCCACGGGATCTTGTGCGCGAGGTGTGCCGTCATGGTTCAGCAAAGAAAACCTGAGCAAACGCAAGAGAGACCAAACTTAAGACCATCACTCACAACTTGAGACGAAACTGGAAATCTGATTCTGAAAAATCAACTTTTGTGTGCTTTCGGTGATAGCCCTTTTTGACGAGACTTCTCGATTGAGTAGAAGTATCCGTCTACCAGCTCCCTCACTAGGCCTTGGTCCACAAACCTGTTTTCTCCCGGCGTGATGTACATAAGACGAAATAGCAGCGCTGCGTGGCCGCGTAGCGTCTGCACGACTTCGGCTGTGAGTGGTTTGAAGGGCCTGGCGTCGAACGCAGGTGCCAGCTCGCTAGCGATGTGGGGAGGGTGACCACCGTCGCTCATGCCTAAGAGAACCCGCAAAACCCTGTGAAGATTTATATACAGAGCTTGGCCGGGTACGAGGCCGGCACAATGCGTGTTGGGTCGGCCAGCACCATACTGAACGTGATGTATCCCCACAAGATGCTGTCCAGATACCCCATGTAGCCCTGGATCGAGCGCTCATAGTCGATGTTCCATACTCTGATATCAATGGGAACATCTAAATCAAAACCAGAAATCAGTCACAATCATTAACAATGGATAGGGCACCAGTACTCACCATTCCAGTTGTGCCTGGCATCTGAAAAAGACATTGTCAATCGCTACAAGACCATCAACCAAGTATCGCAGACATGAGAGAACTTTAGTTGAGGTGTTTTGGAGAGCATTCTGGAGAAAAACGCGTACCTAATGGATTTATTTAGACCCTCGCGTCTAACCAAATGCGCACTTAACGCTGTTTAGACCGCTTTTCTCCAGAAGATTCGTCCAGGAGAAAAAGTTTTGGCTCTGGTCTCGTGTTCTGGAGAGGAGAAGTGTAAGTGCGGAAATGCTAAGTTCGGAGTATTCTCCTCTCCAGAACCGGCAACTAAAGTTCTCTATGAGAGAACTTTAGTATGTACTCACGTCAAGCTCGATCACCTCGGCGTATGGGAGAGCGACGCGCCAATAGTGTTACCTGCGGACAACGTCCATGCGTCTGCCTTCGAAATCTCGCTCGAGCTACACACGTTGGAGGAGAATACTACGGTGCAATACGATGAGTTGCACGGACGACCAACACACCCGTGTGCCAGTCACGAGCGACCGAGGAGCGCGCTCGCGGCGTCGACGGCAGCAGAGTCACGACTGCCGCTCGCAATGGAGACGAACGCTCTGGAATCATAGGAGAGCTCATCGTCGGCTGGAGCAGCTCGCATTACACGAGGTCAAGACACTGTCGTGGCGGACAAAGCCAACGAGAGACTGATGATCCAGAGGAACAATCGTTGGGACGTCCACAGTGTGATTGGCTGAAAATGTGTGTGACGGGACAAGCTCATTGATGGTCCATCAATCAAAGTGTCTCCAACGAATCGCTTGTCGGTTCTCCCAATCCTCAGAAGCGATGGCACCGACAGCGGCTATAGAGATCTGCTACGGCGTGCATGGGACGACAACTGTCGGCAACGTCGCGATCGCGCGTGAGGCAGAGGTCGTTGACTTACAGGTCGCGATCTTCAATCAAGAACGCGTGGCTGCCGTTAATCGATTGACAAGGAGAGACCTTCGGCTGTTTATCCCGCAGCGCCCGGTACGAGGTGACACGCGCCTCTACGTTGGTGCTTTAGCGGAAGCGTTCTTGAAGCAAAGCGAGATCCCCAGTGATTTCAAGCAGCTGGAGTCGATCAGTCAGCTGATTGACTTGGCGACGCTCCCGAACCAGATCCACGTGCTCGTACAGCTCCACGATCGTGCGTGCCCGCCCGCCAAGCACACGGGGGTTGAAGAAGCGCCAGGGATTGTCCAGCCAACCAGCCTCGCACGATCTGTCGACGGCACAAACGACTGGCTCAAGCGCTTTCACGCGTCGTGCGTCGCGTCCGATGCACTGCCGTCGCTGGACGTACTGTCAGATTGGGTGACGACACCACTACCACACAAAGTACGTGTGACACGATCCATGTACAGCGATTTGGTGTCACAAGTGGACCAAGCGGCTATCGACACGATGTTTGTGGTCGACGAAGGCGCGCCGTGTCGCAAGCATTGGAACAAAGCATTTCGAAACGTCTTGTATCGGCTGACAGGAGTAGGCACAACGGCCACTGCGTTCTATGGGTTTTGGGACTCGTTTCTCCGTCAACCCATCCGAAAGCTATTTCCAAACCGCGGAGCAACGAATCGGTTCAAGCAGCATGCTCCATCGGGAGGGTCTCATCGACCCAGTATGATGTTCACGCTTGATGAGATCTCTGTCTTTCGTGGCCAAGAAGAAGCGCCGTTTGTCGGTGTGGAAGTCGCAGCACAAGCGCTACGAGAGCAGTGTGTGTGGATCTATGGCACCAACGTTCCCTACATTTTTGGGTACGCAGCCTCGGGCTTTCGGTGTGTCTTGTATGCGCTCTACTACTCGTCGGAGGCACATCGCGTGGGGACGTTGCCGCTTGGGACGCATCAAACGGACAATGCCGCTGGGCGGTTTCACTGTTTGCTCGCTTTGCTTCAGTGTTCTCGACTGTTTGACGGCGTTGTGCGACTGTGCCCCGCGGCTGCCAAGCGCGAGTTTGCGGATGTCGTGTGCGAGAACGGCGTCGTCGTCCGACTCAGTTGTCAAGGACTTCACCAACTATTGTCCGTTTGGAGTCGATGGCCACGCGCTCAGTCTCGACGTCCGCCGTCAGCACAGCCGCCAAGTCAGTTGCCATGTTATACACATCTACCGACAGCTCGAGTCGCTTGAGATACCCCACATGGATCGTTTGGTCCACGTGAGCCGTTGTGGAATGCTGCTGACGTTTCGCCCGCGCGGCCTCGAGACGCAGCCGTCGTCGCTCGCTGAGCTCTTTGTCGCGCTCGAGTGCATCTTGACTGGGCTTGTGGTATTTCACAAGGGTGGACACATCGCGATATTCGATGGCTGAATATGATGAAGTATCGCGACTCAACGCCTGCGTGGTTTCTCATCGACCTTTGTGACGCTGCCCACGGGACGCAAACATATCCAAATGGTACGCACCTCAGTCGCCACGAGCACGCGCCCGGGATCTTTGTGGAGGGCGGACTGCACACGACGGCTGTGGATTTGTGGAGTGTGGGGAATCTCATTTCCGACTGGGATTGGCAGTCAGCGTGGGAAGTGGACGTCGACCGCGCTCGGTTCATGCGTCACCTTCGCTGCGACGACTCAACGAAGCGTCGGACGGCCGCTGAAGCGCTCGCGGCGTTGAAGGAACTACGATGTGCTGGTAACTAGGATATCATGAAAGCAAAGTTGTAATCCATCAATCAGATGAACATAGACCTCGTTCTCTTTATCCCACGGAGCACCGACTCACGGTTCCAGTTCGATAGAATTTTGACGCTGTCCGTACAGCATTGTCAACTTTCAAACAGTGAACTCAAGGCGCTCGGGCCGCGATCGCTGCTAGACGCTCCTGCGGGCTTGGGGGGGCGTTTCTACCCAACATTCTTCACGTGCTCGTCGCGTTTCGCGACACATAGCGTCCGAACTAACCGCTGCCCGCCAAGCGTGCGGACAGAATACATCCTTATCAGTAGCGAACGCTACACATACTCAACAAAAAACGCATATACATTGTCCAATCCACATGCATGGCTCACTGCCGTAGAGGCGCCGTGCCCACTACAACGCTTTCTTCCCGAGCACGTCCGCGACTGGCACTGCCATCGGGACATTGTCCGTCGCATCCTTGAACACAATCTTCCACTGGTGGTGCACGTTGTTCACGTCGCTGTTGTACGCTTGAATCTCTTTGGCAAAGTAGTGGTCCAGCGCTTTACCGGTCGCGCGGTTCAAGAGCGCGACAAAGCCGTCGCCAACGTCGTGCTCTTTCCACTGCTGGTATGTCGTCGTGCGCACGGCGCGAAACGCTTCAATGGCTTTGCCGCGATGATGCTCGAGCAACTTCCCCGTCGCGATGTTGCGGTAGGCGACATAACCATCAAAGCACGACTCGCGGTGCCACTGGTGGTGCGGCGGCGTCTCGTCTTGGTCCTTCGCTTGGATGTACTCGCCCATATAATGGTCCAACACAACGCCCGTCCCGCGGTTCTTGATCACAACGATAGGGGCGATGGGCGGTGGTGCCTGCGGCGCGCGCACGAGCCACTGGTGGTGCTCGTTCCGGACTTCGGTATTATACGCTTGGATCTCTTTGCCGTAGTAATGGTCGAGCGCCTTTCCCGTCGCGCGGTTCACAATGGCGACAAAGCCGGATCCAACGTCGACTTCTTTCCACTGCTGGTGCGTTCGTGTTTGCGTGGCGTGAAACGCCTCGATCGCTTCGCCACCGTGGTGCTCGAGGAGTTTGTCAGTCGCAACGTTGCGGTACGCGACGTACTGGTCGGCCAAGAGCACGCGGCGCCATTGGTGACTGGCGTCGGTCTCATTATTGTCGTTCGCGTGGATCCACTCGCCATTGACATGGCTCAGCACAGCGCCAGTCGCGCGGTTTACAATCACAACGACGACCGACGGCTCCATCGCAGCGAAACAAGATGAAGAGCCGACGATGGTTCTTCGAAAATAAGATTTTGAGGATTGGTTCAAAAAAGAACGTCAAGGGTCTTATCAGCCAATCACGTTTCGGATCTCTTCCCATTAGCTTGGGTGTGTTCGTTCACCAAACTAAGCTAATTTGAGATAGGGCGATTGAAAAAATGCCTTGGGCGATTCTCTCAAATCGACGGAGCGCGATGGCGACCGCTGCCACAAGAGGCCCTAGAGACGGTCTATGTCGACGTCGAGATCGCGTGAGACGCGCGCTATAAAGGATGCCGTTGTGGTGCTTCCGCGCACTTCGCTCGCCGTCACAGCAGACTTGGCGAACACTCCGAAGACAAAGGGTCCCTCGAGGCCTCTGCGGTTGGGTCTGCCTGACACGCGTCTCGCGCCGCAGTGTACGACGCGTGGAACGAGTTCCAGCGCTCGTTGGCCGCCTACAGCTCTGAATACTATCGGTCCTGAGGGATCTGGCAAACCGCGCGCTGCGGGCCGTCGTGTGGATCCACTGGGCACCGTCGCTCGAACGCTTCCTGCTCGTCATGGGCAGGACGAAGACGAGCGCAACACGCCCGACTCGTGGTTTTTCGAAGGGGCAGACAGGCGCAACGAATGTCGGTCGTGGCGCTCGTCGAGTTGTGTTTGAAAGTGCTCGCGTCATTGTTCAGCGCCGTTTGAACTGCCCGAGGACGCACACGACGTGTTCACAAGGGTCCCTGACGATCCGCGTGGCGCCATTGTCGAGTGATCGGCACTTGCAATGCACGCAAAGGTATGTTGCTGTGATTCACGAACTATCTTGATCGATTCTCACACGAAGTTCTATTTCTGTCTCCTTGTTCCCGCTGCAAATGATTTGCTTCAAGAACACTCGCACCCATGGGCACGCTCACGCCGCCAGCTCCCAACGCCTTTGCGTCGACGCGCGCGGATCTCGAGAGCGAGCAGCCTCGCCAACGACTCGCGGCGATCAACGAACTCTGTCGTCTCGTCAGTGAAGGCAAGCGCAACCAGCAGGCGGTTGGCGCGTTCCTCCGGGACGCGTCGTTGGGCACACGGCTCTTGGAAACTGTGCTCGCGGATCTCCAAGCAGCCGATCGCACGCTGCGATGCGCTGCTGCTCGCCTCGTGTGTCAGCTCGCGGTCGAAAACCTCGTGAACCAAGAGTCGATCATCCAACTCTCCAAAGGCGGATTTTCGGTCGGTTGGCTCCATGTGTTCTCGGTCCCACCGGCGTACGAAGCAGAAACACAATGTGGATCGCGAGCGCAGTTGGCGCAGCGCAGCCGCTCGTCGTTTCTCCAGGAGCTCGTCGCGAATGCCTATGGCGAAGTGTATGCGAAAGTGAGCATGTACTACGCGAGCGCATGCGCGTCGTTCTTGCCACTTTGCTGGCACTATCCAGCAACAGAGACCGACGATCAGGACGTTGTTCCTGACCCCGCTGACCACTTGTTGGGCTTTTTCCTCGTCCCACGACAGACGCAGTTTCCCGAACGTGACGACTTTTACCACAACGAACTCATCAAATCGCTCGATGACGCCGACCTCGTGCGGCTTCAGACGGTCAAAGATGCGTACGACAAATGCGCAAGCGAGAATGATGGCCGTGTCGCTGTCGACACGTTTCTTAGTTCTGTCCAAGATTCGTCGCTCGAGTCGCTGATCAAGGCTCTTCCTCGCGTTGCTCCCCTCAGCAGCTATCACGAGTCTTCTTGCCCAGCAGCACTGACGTGGAATCACGTTTTTGTGTACGCAACGATGCGCCTCAATAGCGAAGCACTTGCGACAACGTTTGACCGCAGCGCCCTCGACTCGATCTCGTCGTTGTTTCGCGAGCTGGCGTTCACCACCGGCGAAAGCATCAACGGAACGACGTACATGTGGCTTCCCGTGCTCGTCACAGCCGTTCAGCGCCATCCCGATTTACCTGCCCCCTTCAAAAAGCAAGTTCAGAGTCTCCAGCGTGGAGCCACTGGATCTCACGACCACCGCGACGAACCATGGCGCGTCCTGCTCCACACAAAGCTCGATCAAGTCGTGCCCGTGAGCTGGGCCGTGTTTCTAGCGCAGTGGCGCATTGCGCTCACATTGGAGAAGCAGCTCGTTGAGCTCCCGAAACAAGATGCAGTCGCTCCCCGACGAACGTCAGTGTGTTCAGTGGGCGATATCCGGAAAAGCATTGTCGCAACGATGCAGTCGCGAAGCTTTCGGGACTTAGGCACGAGTCTCCAGCGGGAGGAATTTCAGTCGCAACAAGAGATCTTGCGCGCGTCAATGCGTTTGCCTTCGTTCCACACGCCCGTGACGGCCACAGAAGAAGACGCGTCGAGTGATGATGACGACGATCCGCTCACGCAGAACCTCGCGCTCTTTCACCGCATGCAGAAGTCGCTGGCGGAGCTCGACGCCCTTGGGATGAAGAAACGAGAAGAAAAAGAACGCGACAAGCAGCGCTTACGTGAGACCGTCGCGATGAACAAGCATAACGTTCAGGACCAAGCGCTGCTCAAGCGCCTTCAACTCGACAAGAAGCACCAAGACTTTGACGCGAACCGTACTGAAATGGAGCGGCGCAATGCAGCCGCACGTGCCAAGGCAAGGGAAGAGCAGCAGCTCAAACACGCGCTCGCAGCGCAACGAAAGCAAGAACACGATGCCGCGCTCGAAGCCAAGCAACAAGTGCTCGCGCGCGAGATTAAAGAACGCGACGCCGTGTGTCAGGAAAACCTGCGACGCTTACGACAAGAATTTGACGGCGAACGACGCGAGCGGTCAGCGTGTCCACGACCACCGTCAAATGCCCACAAGCGCCCTATATCAGCGCGTGGCCCTCGCGCAAAAGCGACCGAAACGCCGTCGCCCGACGTCTTGCGGCAGCGCGCGCTGCTGTATGGCCACGTTGTGTCGAAGATTTACGTCGCCGACGCCGCCAGCCGCGCGCCGCCCGCAGACGCAGCCAGTCCCGTTGCGCTGCACCAACCGCATCACCTCACGCGGAGTTTTTCCGTGTTTCGCAACAGCAGTTTCAACGTCAAAGCGCCGGTCGTCAAGATTGCGCCACCGCCGCCACGCCGTCCGCGTTCGCCTCGTCCTCGTCGAACGAGCAGACCAGTGAGTCCACCGCCACAAGAGACTGCTGATCACGACGACAATGATCACGAGCAAGAAGAGGACGATACGCCGACGCGACGGACGCACAAGTCTCGGGGCTCTTCCGCCGGCAAGGAGAAAGCAGACTCTCCGCTGACCCCGGGCCACGCAAACGCGTGCGCGACGCTGGTCATGCGCAACGCGGCGCTCGCCGTCGCCGATCGCATCCTCATCCCCGACGTCCCGGCGCCGCACGTCGACGAGCCGCCTGTCCCGCCCTACGTCATTGCCGCGCAGTACGAAGCGCTCGACGATCAGCACAAGCGCCACTTTCGCGAACGCTTTAACCTCAAGTGCGTGAGCCACCGCCTGTCGTACGACGTGCTCCAGCAGTACACAAAGATTGTGCGGCGCGACATGGCGTGGCAAGCGTTTCACGACCGCTGCGGCCACGCGAGCGAGCGCATCAAGTACATGGAGTTTGTCGCCGTCGCGCAGTCGCTCGGCGTCGCGATGAACGAGAAGCGACTGCTCGTAACGGCGCGACAGCTCGACCCGCGCAAGAGCGGCTTTGTCGAGTGGAAGGCGTTTTACTCGTGGTGGTCGCTGCAGTACAGTCATAGTAGCGACGTCACGCCGACGCGGCCCAAGACAGCGCGCTAATATCGCAGCGTTCACACTGTGAATCACAGAGGGCAGTATCTGGATTCTTCTGGAGGTACAGTAGCCCTGCGCCACGCCGTCGTCAGAGAAGAGTCGTATATCTCGTGCGCGAGATCCAGTTGAACATGGATTCATGGAATGTTTCCAGTGCACCGACTCGGTAGAAAGGACATGTGTACCGCCGAAAACCGGTATATCTCTCATCAACATGAGAGATTTCTCGCACTGTCGTCGTGTGCAATGGGTGCGTTGTGGGTCCAGAGAGTCACCTAAGCACCCGGAACAGGGCCCCTCAAACGGTACAACACTCGACGCCAGCGTCCCATTCCGCCATTCCACTCGTCCAGCACAGATGCAGCTCGTGGCGATTGCGGCGTTGCTCGTGATCTCGGTGGCGCCACAGGCGAATGCCCATGGCTACATCGCTGTGCCCGCGGCGACGTACCGAAACGAATCGCTCAAGACCACGTTCAATGCGATTATAACGGAGACCATCGACCCTGCTGTGTTCCACGGGTACAACTGGAGCGATCCGATCCCCGAGCACAACTCGCAAGCGTTTGCCGAGCGCTTCAACGCCAGCAACTACACATCGCTCCGCGTGCTTCTCGATCCCGTTGTGCCCGACTGTGCGAATAGCCGGACCGACGTTCCGCCCGTCGACGTCTCGAACCTCACGACCCTCACGTTTCAAAACTACAACAAAGAGAAGCAGCTCGAAGGCTTCACCAAGACGCACCACGGCCCGTGCGAGATTTGGATCGACGCGAAGCGCGTGTTCCACGGCGACGACTGCGCAGCGCAGTTTACAGAGATCCCGGCGCTCGTGCCTGTCAATTACAGCACTTGTCCAAGCGGAAAGACGTGCACGCTCACGGTGTACTGGCTCGCAGTCCACGAAGCCAACTGGCAAATCTACAAGCAGTGCGTCCCCATTACGCGGCACGCCGCGCCAACGACGTCTGCGTACCGCGCGAGTCCGCAGCTCTGTCAAACGCTCCGCGACGTCGTCACGCTCCTCCGCAAAGTCCCGTCGGCCGCGGAGGCGGTCCAAGCCAAAGAAGCGTCAATCATGGAGATCTGTAGTTGAGGAAAAGGCGTTGAATGGATCGATTCTGATCGAGTTACGGGCTGCTTCCAACATCCCTAGAAGCTGCTTTAGCCGCGGAGCTTTTGGCCGCGCGTGATCGGGACGCACTGCTTGTAGACCTGCCAATTGGGTTCATGGAGCGCGAGCCAGTAGAACGTGAGGATGCACGTCTGGCCGCTCGGGCACGCGGCGTAATTGACCGGGATCGACGCTGGCGCGCCATGAAATTGCGCAGCGCAGTCGTCGCCGTGGAACACGCGCGTCTGGTCGATCCAGACTTCGCATGGGCCGTGGTGCGACTGGATAAAGCCTTCGCTGTACTCGTCATTCTGGAATTGCATGACGCCGAGCGACGAGACGTCGACCGGCGCCACGTCCGTGCGGCTGTCACCACAGCCAGGTGCCGCAGGATCGAGGAGCGCGCGGAGTGTCGGGATGCCGCTCGCTTTGAAGCACTCGGCAAACGTGCGCTCGTTGTTCTCAGGCGAGTCGTTCCACTTGTGGCCCTGGAACGCCGGGTTCACGCTCGCGGTGAGGATCGCGTTGTACTTGGTCTTGATCGACGAGTCGCGGTACGTCGCGGCCGGGAGCGACATGTAGCCATGGGCGTTGACAGGCTTGGTCGTGAGCGACCCCGTGAGCGCCAATGCGGCGGCGAGGGCAGTCGAGGAAGGGTAGACCATCGTGGCGTGGACGTAAGAAGAAGGAGTGAGGTGCTTGGATGCGGAGCCGGCAAATTGCGGAATGAGCTAGATTGTGCGACCGGTGGTGGGTGGATCGTGCACAGTGGGGACCTCTGGGCAAGGGGATCTAGGCTCCGGTGGTGTAGTGCCCCCAGGGATGAACGATCCCGCAGCAAGTCGTTGTACCAATCAAGTGAGACCGAGCGGCGATGGCGTTACAGCCTCGAACTCACCGTGAACCGCCGTGAAGCATCCTTTGGTCCACCGGAACGCAAGATCAACGTGCGAGACGTTCGACCATGGAACCCAAACGAACGCTTTGGCAGTCTGCGACATCGCCGAAAGATCTTGAGTTGAAGCTGCTGCGTCGTGCGATTGAGCATACACTCAGCTCAAGGGTGTCGTCTGCCAGTGAAGCATCGCCAGTGTGCTGCATCGTCCAGCGGATCAACAGCAACGCGCGAGATGTCGCGGACCGTGTCGACAATCCGCACCCGCGACGCCACGCACGACATGTTGCGCGCGTCCCAGGCGTGGAAAGTCCAACGGATGAAACGTCGTCGGCCAATGAGGGGCTTCCAACCCATTGATTGGGTGAAAACAGAGACCAAAGTACGTTGATTGGTGGAAACAGGGCCACAGAGGATTTCCAACTGAGATTTGAAAGTCTCTGCTGCGATTGCAATGGCGCTTGCGATCGCCGAGCTCGAGCGCGGCGACGGTGCGTGGGAAAACATTCAGGTGAGCGTGACGACTCTCTACGGACTCTGCTGGACGCCGCTGATATCCGTTGGGCTGTGTAGACCGTCCTGCGAGGCGCCTTTCTCGCCCACGAGCAGCATTTGCGTCGCCACGACGAGCGACACGACAGCAGCGACGGACGCGTGAGCGTACGTGATGACCGCGTAGGTGCTTATAGGTATCACCCCATTAATGCTCCGTTGTGAGTAGGACCTAGAGGCGAAATGGTCAGTCGCGAACGACAAGCTGAGTGCAGTTCAGGGCCTCCCGAGCCACGTTGACAAGCTCGCGCGTGTTGTCAAGAAACTGAGCGAAGAGCTCGCAGAGTGTGCTGCTGCGTGCGTCTGCTACCGTTGCAGTGGTCTAGCGGTCTGGTTTTATCAAATTGCGTGTGCCTAGGGAACAAGAGCGAGAGCAACAGCAGGCGCAGTGGATGGCGTCGGTCTCTCGTGCGGTAGAGACGCAGCTCGACGCCTTCCACACACGGATCGTGGGCGACATGGAGACTGTGTGCACCAAAGCGCTCACGGCAATCCAGCGACGAATGGACCTCGTGGAGGAAGAGCTCGGTCACGTACGTGGGGACCTCAAGGTGCTTGGAAACGAAGGTCTCATGAATGTTGGATATTTTGGCTGCAGTTGGCAGCGGCGCTCGATCAAAAGGCCGACGCCGAGGTGCTGAGAACGCACAGGCAAGCCGTCGACGAAGCCCTCAAGCAGCGCGTGCGTGTGGATGTTGAACGAGTGGTTTTATATACTAATACTGTGTGTCTGCGACTATAGTGTCGTAAAGCCGCGTTTGATCGAGAAGTTGTGCGAGTTCACCAGCTCTTGCGTTCTCAGCACGCACAAACGAACGAGCAACTCGAAGCAATTGAGCATCAGCTCAAAGCGCAGCACGAACAGCACGACCAGGCGCTCATTGACGCAGAGAAACGATCGGAGCAGTACCAACTGCAACGTCAACAGACGTTGCGGGAGGAACTCGTCGAGGACGTGAGGAAGCGACTCCAATCCGTCGAAGAAACACTTGAGCGACGCACTGAGGCGCAGATCGCGGCTGCACAAGCTGCTGCCAACTCCTACGCAACGGAACTCGTGACGAAACAAGCGGACAAACTGTCGAGCAGGCTGGAGGAAAGGGACATGAGAGAACGGGTAGCACTGGTCGAGCACGAATGGAGATCTTGGAGAGACCAAACAGCTGAAGTGAAGCGAGCACTTTCGCAGCAGATTCAAGCTGAAGCCGAAACGAAACAAGAGCTCATGCTTCAGGTACGTGGGCCTCTGCTGTTGTCTACGGGCGAGAACTCACATTGTATTCGATGCTGCAGATCGAAAACGTTCATGAAAGACTGACAACATCGATCGGAAACGTAACCGACAGCCTGAATCAGTACAAACACGAGCAAAGAGCAATTGATGACACTATTGACAAGCGGTTGGGGGCGCTGGAGGAAGCTCATCGCAGTCTTCAGGTGCAAATCAAGGAGATGGTTGAGAGCGCCAAGCATCAGGTTGAACGAACCGATCGTCTCCAAAGTCTCGTGGATCAACAACACGTCGCAACGCAAGAAGAACTACGCGACGTTGCGAAAGCACGCGACAAGAAGACACGACAGCAAATGCATCTCGTCGCTGACAAGCTCCGCGAAATGGACCAGATTCTCAAGCTTGTGGGAAAGCAGCTCGTGCAAAACACGTCGCAGCTTCAGTTGTTGTGGATTGACCAGCACGAGGCCGTTGCAACAGAAGATTTGCGACTGCTGGAGAGCGAGGAGAATCCCATCGAGGACGGCGAGGACGTGGTCGAGGACAACGCGATTGCCGATTCCAATCGCCACCACGAGCTCCAGGCGACTATCGAAGCCAAACTCCGGGACTATGAAGCTGTACTACACGCGACGACTAGTGATACTTCCTCACCACCTGCATAACCATGTCAATGACTTTGTATTACCCTGCTTTGTACAGCATCACGGCCTTTTCGTCGTAGTAAAAGAAGACAAAGTTGTGCGTCACGTGCGTCACTAACGAGCCAAAGTTGCGCCCAATGCAGACGACCCAGTGCGGGTCCCACGCGTCGTCCAAGTGCGCCTTGATCTCTTCGCAGACCTATAGAGACCGTCAGTGTCAACACCACGGTCTCTGTTGTCGTACTACGCACCGCGAGGCCTTGCTTCTCCCACTCGTCCGTGTCGTACTTGCTGAGCCGCGACGTCACGCTCTTGATCGCGTCTTCCAGCACGTCGTCTTCCATGTCGCACGGCATCTTGACCTTGGCGCCCCACATGTGCTGCCAGCTCGGCGCTTCGCCGCTCATAACTGCGTCTTGAGATTTTCCACAATGGAGACCGTGACGACCTTTCAAGATACGCTCGATCCGAATTTAGTGTAGAATCAATTTGTGTAAAATAGTGTGCACCACGTCAATCTGGTTTTGGTGTGCAGTTTCCGTGGTGCTGATTCCACCGCACGACCACCATGCGCAACGTGCAGACGTCGGTGCCGCTGGCGCCGATTCTCAAGAAACTCGTGCCCATTTGCTTCGTCGCGGGCGCGGCCATGGAGACGTTCATGGTCTATACCGGCTTCTGTACGTCTTATTCCTGTCCTTTCTCCATTTATGATTCACGGTCTCACTTATTCACACTGGCGTAGATGACATTGTGACCAAGAGCGAAGCCGAGAAGCGCGTCCAGCGCCTTGAAGAACGCCGTGCGTTCGAAGAAAACCCGCCGCAAATCAACTTTAACTGGCCGACGCGCGACGCCTAAGAAAGAAAATTCGGTTGGAAAACGGTGTGGATTGTCCCTACTGGTACGCCTGTCTAGGCCACAACTTTTTCGAGCACAATCTCGATCGCAGGGACGCGGTGCGTCGGCGCACTGTGGAATTTCTTGAACAAGTAACGCGTCGAGATCTTGGCGACACTCGCGGTGTTCTGCGTCTTGAGCAGCTCGGCGGCCTGCACGGCCGTGCTGATCGCCGTCTCGGACGCCTGGAGTCGCACGGTGTCTTGCTTTTGCACAGTAAACTTGGTGTTCACCATGCTCGCGTAAAACGCTGCACGCCAACATGAGTATCGTCATTACCAGTATCCATACACTACAGTACTATACCTGGCGGTTTCTTGGTCGAGATCGAGACGAGGTCGTCCGTGTAGCGCGAGATCTTGGGACCTTTAAACACTTTCTTCATCGCCGGGAGCGCCAAGTCCGTGGCTAGTTTCTCAATCGCCTCGTGCGCCTTGGCCCAGTTCTCGACCGTCACAAACTTGCTGTTTGCACTGGCTTTGGCCCATGGCACGGAGCCGACGACAACCGCGTGCGCAACGCTGTCGCTCGTCTTGTCGACCAACGCGGTGTCGGCGCCGACCGCAATCTTGACGCGAAATTCGGTAAACAGCTCCTTCTTGCGCGCAACAACATCATTCTTCGCAGGATCAACGTCGACAAACAAGAGTTTGTCAAACACGCCGCGAAAGTGCGCGTCGATCCACTCGCGCGTCGCTTTCTCGACGGCGCGCGGACGCTGCGTGATCGCGAGCATCGTAAAGTACTTGCGCAATGGGCGGAGCGCAGCGGCGGCGCCATCGACGGCCGCGACACCAGTCTTGAACGCTTCGGACGCGTGGAACGCGCTGAGCCATTCGTTCTTTGGCTTCTTGCCCGCGAGTTGCGCGATCCAGTCGTCCGACGTGAGATCGTTCGTCGTGAGCTACTCAGTTAAGTCCAAATAAGATCTCAGTATGGTGAGCTCTTCGGTTAGACCTTGGTTAGACCGGTGGTTTAGACCTACTGTCGTGTTGTGCTCGCTGTTGTGCCACTCGAGCGCTGCTGGCAAAAGCTGCGCGAGCGCGTGATCGACGTCCACGGCCAGCGCGACCGCTCGTTCGGGTGCCATGGCTCGCGTTCACTTGTCGAAGCGTTCTTTGAAAGTTGCGGATCCCACGTAAATGGTGAAATTACAGGAGTAGTCATAGTCTCCGCTAAATACGCATGAAGTTCGTTTTGCTTGAAGGCGTTCCGCGAATGCCTCGAGCGCGTCGCCAAACGCGAGTAACACAGCGTGTAATGCCGCGGTCTACGGAGCGAACAACCAAAAGTATTCTATTAGCGCGTACCCATTCGGGTCAAAGTGCTGTTGGTTGTAGATGGCATCCACGTACATCCATCGCGGTGTCTGCCCCCGTCGCTGGCGTGGTCCGTGTCCCAGAGCCGTTCTCTTGAGTCGTCTATCAGCAGCCAACAGAAGCGCGTTGCGGAGAACGCAACTCTCGTGCTGTGGTGTCGTCATTTTCGTTCTCATGAACGCTATTGCCGATCTCAAGGCGCGTGGGGTCCACGATCAGATCAAGTCTTCGCAGCCCCAGGATGAGAAGGACGACCAACTGTGGGTCATGATCAAGACCCCCGAGCCGCGTGGTAATGCGCACGCCGCGTATCGCTACCATTCACCCGAGAAACGTGAGGACAGCACCGACGGATTTGTCGCCATTCTGAATCGCGCGACACGCGAAGCGTTGAATCGTTGGTTTCACGTCGAGGTTCAGACGACGTCACGAGACGCCTGCAGCGCCGAGGGCTCAATGCCCACCACAAAGGCATGAACAGGACGACAGCGGGAGACGCAGTCGTTTCTTCAGAACCAATATATGCTCAACTGCATCAAATTGCTTCAACGTGGAGACGGTCACTTGTGTCGACATCGCCCACGACAAGGGCCACAGCAAACCCGAGCGGATGGGCCAAGTTAGAGTTCAATGGATCATGATATGGACCCACGACTCGCCGTGTTTTGATGCGATCGACGCGAACCGACCAACTCCAAAGCAATTAGCCCGAGCTAGCCTTGGTGCTAGTCAGCCCATCAACTTGAAGTTGAGCGGTGGTGATTGATGGGCCATCAATGATCGGAGAGTGGCGCTGGGTACCAAACATTCTCACGTTGGACCACTTTTCATTCGGATCCTGTCATCTCTCGCTCCATGATTGTCGTGATCAAGAACCGCGGGACTGGAGCGGTGCTCGACCACCATCAGGGCGAATCTATTCAAGCGAACGACCAGGACGAGTCCCACGTCAACCACCAGTGGCATCGGGAGCAGTGCTTTGATGGGTATGTTGCGTACCGCAATGTTGGGACAAACAAACTGCTCGAACACTACGACGGCGTGTCCGTCGACGCATTTCATGCAGCTCAGACCAGCGTTAATCAGCAGTGGAACGAAGTGCAGGTCGGCGCAGGGTTTGTCGCGATTGTGAACCGAGAAACCGGCCATGCACTAGACCACTTCGGCGGTAAGTCTATCCAAGCGTACAATGGCGACACCACAAACGACCATCACCAGTGGCTCGTGCGAGCGCCAGTACCGGCGCCGCCAGCGGCCCCCATTGTCGCGATCAAGAATCGCGCGAGTGGTGTCGTGCTGGACCACTACATGGGCGAGTGCATCCAGGCCAAGGACCAAGACGAGACGAATGAAAACCACCAGTGGTTTCGCGAACCGTGTTTGGACGGGTTTGTCGCCTACCGTAACGCTGCGACCGGCAAACTACTGGAGCACTATCGCAGCAAGTCGATTGAAGCGTTTCACGCGTCGCGCTCGGCGACCACGCAGCAGTGGAAGGAAGTGGGTGTCGGCTCGGGGTTTGTCGCCATCGTGAACCGAGCGAGTGGAAACGCATTGGAGCACTGGTGCAATGTCGAGATCAAGGCCTTGAACGGATACCTCGACCACGTTGCCCACCAGTGGCGCATCGTTCCCAAGGTTCCGAGCGGTGAGATCCCGATGGCCACGCCTGCGCCCACTGGAGGAAAGAAGATTGAGCTCTAACGACATTCTTTCGATCGGAAGTGATAACAAAAGGAATATTTTCATAATCGTAATCTCTCAACCGCACTCCCTCTACGCTTGCTTCGCAGGGAAGCACGGGAACGGCCGCAGGTTGTCCATCGTGTCCATCGCTGCCAAGCCCTTCAGGTACTCGGTGTTGGCCGTCAACCAGTCCTTCTTGACCACGCCTTCGACAAACTGGCCCGGCGTGTCTGCCGGATTGTACTGGTACTCACTCTCGGGGTTGAGTGACCACACAAAGCCGCCCGCCCAGCCTGGTTTCGTGATCAACTCGATGGTGAAGTCGGTGCACCGCTTGGTCGTCTTCTTGGGGTGCGCGTCCGTCGCATAGAGCCCACCAAACTCACCCAAGAGCACGGCGGGGCCGTCTCCGGTCGCCAAGTACCCAAACATGTCGTTCATTGTCCCCTCGACACGGGCGCGGAGGTCGTCGTCGCTCAGTTCGACGTACCCTTGAAGGCCGGCACCTGCCGTACCACCGCCAAAGTAGTACGGCTGAGGATACACGGCCGGAGTGTAGTAGTGCGGCGCCCACACGACCTTGTTCTTGGTACTAAAGTCGAGACCTTTAGACTTGACGCCTTGAAGACCGCCGCCGTACCAATCTGAGTACGCAATAGCCTTGCCATCGATGTTGACTTTGTGGCCCTGGCTGTAAATCCCCTCGACAAAACCCATCCAGCTCGAACAGCCTTCTAGCATGCGGTCGGCGATGCGCTTCGCACCGTCACGAAAGTCCTTGGCAGAGCCATCGCCCCATGTTGCGTCGAAGGGCTCGTTCTTCAAGTCTACGCC
>JAADWR010000077.1:0-20688 GCA_023336345.1 Pythium inflatum | reverse complement strand
TTGAGAACGTTGCGCTGAATTTGAGTTGCTTTTCGAAATCGGGCCGACCCCATGATAGACTGAGAGGATGATCTATCCGTACCAGATGAAACTCGCGATATCACTCGTGCGATTATTGCTCCGACCAGCTTGTCAGCCGCCTTTCGTACAGTCGCTCGCATATCTGCTGTTGACATTGGCCGTGGATGAGCACGACATGAGCACCTCGATCTGTTTCGATGCTGGTCAGCCATTGTGCGATTGAGCCTTCGCACCCGCTCGGTGTAGAGCATATCCTCGTCTTCAGCCATCGTTGGAATGATGTTTTGCATGAGGGAACAGGCTTTGTGACGCATCGGTGGTTCTAGCAGTCTCGATAGCGAGTAAACCACCTGACGCTGAAAAACATCAATGCAAGTGAACTCAGCAAGTGCATGAAGAAGACTTGCGCTGGTTTCTGCGTTTTGGACGCCCCACGCAACCTCCAAGACACGCTCCACAAAACGGACCTTGAGTACATGGGCTTGGAACTCGAGACTTTTCTTGCACAAACGAGCGACAACGACGACATGTTCAGCAGCAGTCATCGCCATGGAGAACGAGAAGACCTTCCCGTTAAGCATATCGATAAGCAACGACACAACTTCGTCACTCATCCCCAAACTAGAGAGGCCGTACTCGGTTCGGACAACAGCAAAATATCGAGCCAGCAGCCCCTCAACTACACAGATGGCTTCTTGTGAAGGAACACGCCGCACCGAATCCACAAGCTTCGACTCCGGCCCTCTCTTGGTCACTTCTGGCGTTAAAATCAGTGACAAAACCGCACTTGCCACAAGAGGAATCCGCAGATAGAATTGTTGACGCCCCCCTGCCAGCAATTCTTTTGAGCCAGTGCGAACGACCGTGACACGCCCGCTGTTGTCGAGCTGGAGCATCATCTCGTCCAGACTAACCAAGAGCGAATACTGAAAAATCCGCTCATCAGTCCTGATTTCTTGTGCGAAGAACACGGACGTAACAATGCCGTGCGCAATTGAGCTCCATTCAGAGGGGAATGTTCCTTTGCGCGATGCAAGCAGCCACATCACGTCGTTGAAGTCGGGTTCGCGGGAAAGAACGGAAGGATATTCATCTTGCAGTCGCTCGAACCGCTGGTTCATGAGGGAGCCAACGACTTCAGTTGAACTTTCTTCAACAAAAGTTCGCAGATTGCACAAATAGTCACAACCATACTTGAGATCAACTCGGCGACGCACGATGAGATCCAACACGGAGTGGGACACAGCAGGTGAAAGCACTAAACGCTGGTATCTCCCGGCGCTACGAAGGATAGCTTCGAACGCCTTATGCGCCTCTGATCCTCCCGTGTGCAGGGTTTCAGCCAGACTGACGACGAGTTCACGCTTTTGTTGCTCACGGAGGGCCATCAACCGAACCAATGGCAAGGCGCCAAACTCGATCAGTCTCCTCTGAGCGTCGTTGTTCTGCTGCAGGCGCTGCAGGAGAACTGGTGTCGACCAACCTTGTTGTAGCGCGTAACTTTCATGTGTGAAAAACCGAAGAATCACGGTTCTTGGTCCGTCTGGCTGGATGTACGAGCACCCCATGGCGATACTAGCAAGATACTGGTATCCGAGGATCCGCTGGAGCGATGGAAAGACTTCGGCTGATAGATTTGAGTTCCCTGCGTAGCGGTAGTTGACTCCAAACGCTACCTTGCTGGCTCTCCCAGATTGAGTAGACACGTCGTAAGCACCCACTTCTGTGGTGTTGGAGCCAAACCATGCTGCCAACGCTCGCGGAATCAATGCAGCTTCAAGATCACCAGTTTGTTCGCGGATTGAGTCTTCATACTCCATGTAGAGCAACTCCAAAGCAAGGTCGGCTTCCCCCACAAACAAATAGCGCTCATTGTCCAACTCGCACCACGGTGACTTGGGCTCAATATACCACCTCAGTCTTGACGGACGAGGGGAGGAAGCATGCATTTCACAGTCCTTGAGAACTTTGTTCCATCTTGCTGGGTCTGCTCCGTCAACTTGCAGAAGCTGCTTCAAGCGGGCAATAACTACATCGTTTTGACGGGTTTCGGATGCCCACACAATCGTCGAATGCGCCATCGCATCGATAGTCTTGCCAAGCTTCACACCGGAGGATCGCTCTTCTGCTCGCTTCAGCGCTGACGACATATTCTTTTGTAGGGCTTTCACGGCATCACCCGAGAGCAAATTGGTTCGCTCTACGTATCTTCGTAGGTCGAAATCAATTATGTTCAACGCAGCGATGAGAGAGTCTCGCAATATTGTGAAGGAAAAGACCGTCTCGAGCTCAGGAGATATCGGGCTTGTCAACTCCGCAAACTCGGTGCATTTGAATAGCCAGTTTCGGGACGCGAATGACAAAGTGTTCCATCCGAGTTTTTTCTGCTGAAGTAGATCGAAAACCTTTTGACGTTTTTTGCTCGTGGGGACGTTCAAACCCAGTTTGCCGATAATCTTCTCAAGTGGCTTGCTGTCATCTTCATCGCCTTCACTCAGCACAGAAAGGGCACGGAGAACGTACACCACACGCGGTGGAACTGGTGGCAATGGGCTAGCCTTGAAGCCCTCAAAATTTGCCTTGGATAATGTTGTGCGCAGATCCGCGATAACGTCTGTGACTGCTTTCAGAAACTGGGCAGAGATATGGTTCATCTTCGTGTCCCACAATGCAACAGACAGTCCAGCCCACAGCAAGTTGATGCTCTTCGCCACATTCTCTGGAGTTGGAGGCTGGGAAACTGAACGGTAGATGTCCTTCACCACTGGACGAAGTTCGCTGACAAATACTGGCAGGCTAATGGTGGCGAAATCACGCAGCATCAGCTCGATAAATATCATCTGGACTGCGAAGCACACAGGAATCTCCGTGCTGGGGACCAGCAAAGGGATGCCAAGGCAGCTTCGAACAGTTGAAGTGATCATCTCCACACTCAGCTTCTGGGTGGAAGTGCCTGGATGCTCTGGTTGTCTGGTCTCTAAAGGCGGTTCCTCATTGGCTGTGCCCGGTACGCTTGTTGGGCTGTCCCACGATACTGGATGGAGCTGTGACGTGGCCGTGTCCAAGACTGTATCTTCCACCACCACAACTTGCTGCACAGCGTGACTATCACTGGAAGTTCCGCACATATCAGACTCCTTGGCTACGACAATCTTGGTACCGGTTCCAGGAGACGCGGGGGAGCTCGTGGGTGGCTTCGACCTGATCGGTGGGTGTTCGTTTTCCGTGGACAACGCAATATTCGTAACTGGCTGTGGTTGCGCCAGCAGCATTGCTCGGACTCGCCGACTGACGTGCAGATCCAACTCGACGTCGCTTTCGTCCTTCCGACCAGTCGACCACTGCCAATAAAGGTTCTTCGATTCACTGTGGGCATCTGACTTGCCTAGGCGAATGCGCAGTCGTTTGAGCAGCTTCTTGATAATCTCCTTCTGCTCGCGCGACGAGGAAAGTAAAATGGAGAGCATTCCCTCGGTCATGCCAACCATGTCTGCGAGCTGCTTCGTCGAAAGCTGAACAGTGAGTTGTTGAGGCTGCACTCGGTCCCACTTGGCACCGTTTAAATCCGAAAACTCGGACATTTCAAAAATCACGCCGTCACTGCGGCTAATGTAGACATCGACCTTAGCAGCAACTTCTCCAAACTGAACTCTCGCAGCGCTGAAGGATGGTGTTGGTTTTGCAGCATGCGGAATTGAAGCTTGACTGTCTTGGATACTGGTGGTACCGTCATCGTCTGGCGTATGGACTGCTTGCTTGGGTATTCGCGGGACCAAAACCGTGAGCGTGCCATCGCTCGCAAGCGCTTCTTCAATCGCAATGTCTCGTTCTTCGCAGTCGACGCCTTGCGCGCGCTGGTGATGAATCCATTCAAAGACAAACCGACGCGGGATCGTCGTGGCGCAGAACGTCACCATGAGCTTGCGCACGTCGGCGAGGGACGCGCCCTCGAGCACTTCAATCTGCTGCTGCGTGATTTCTTTGCCTTTCGCGCCGTCGTTCTCCATCATCACCGCGCGCACCGTGTGCGTTTGCCACGTCGGGCGACTGTACTGCGCGGCGCGCTGGAGGTGCGCGTCCGTCGCGTGCGCGAGGCGCTCGGCCGCGGCGTCGCGGCGCCGTTGTTCCGCCGTCGCCATCACGTCGCGCGCGGTTTCCCTTCCCCCGTTGCCATGTCCGAGGGTTTCGCGATGAGGGGAAAGAAGAGTGAAGGTCCCCGAAGCGACGCTCCACACAAAGTTGGTTTGGTGCGTCCAACAAGTGGGCCAATCGCAAATGTCAAAACAAGGCGAAGAATCGTCCATAATGTCAGTTCAAGGTCACCAATGGATGACAAAGAACCGTGTTTTGCGGAAATGGAGCTCTTTATTCTCTGGCATTTGCTCACGTCTGTGCGTTATGATACGCTGGCGCAGAGAGTTGCTGCTGCCGCTCTGTGATCTTCTGGATGAGCGCTTGGCACATAAATTGCTGACGAGAGAGCTTCCGCACTTCCTTTAGGAAAACCACGAGTTCCAGTTCGCCGTTGCTGAGAGCACGGTCCATAAAGTAGAGCGCGTCCTCGAGAGCTTGGTGCTCCGCAATGGCGTTGAGTAATCTGCGAAAGAAAAAGATTTCAGTTTAAGGAGATCACACACGTGGACGCTCAGTGCCACGTACTGCTTGGACAGGCCATCGCCTTCTATCAGGATTGTATCCGGATCCACCGAGTCCTACGAGCATAGTGTCAACACCTTGCGATCCAAGCGCCATTACCACTCAACCGCACCTTGGATTCGTTCTCGTCCAACCATGCCTGCACGTCCTTGTCCTGTAATTCGATCGTGTCTGCAGCACGGACCAAGTCATCTCGAAGAAACTGAAGCGACTGAACGCCTCGTTCCACGTTTTCTCTCGATTGGGTGAGCTGAAGTTGGTGTTCAAACTGGAGATCAATGTCGTCTTCACGCATACACAGACTGTCAGCCACGGTAACACGGCCCTGCAAAATAGCTGAACGCACCTCGGACGCGCTTGAACAGCTTCTCCATCTCTTGCTGCAGCTTACCCGTGACTTCGAGTTTCAGGGATGCTGCTTTATCTTCGTATCGCACCGCCGCAGCGGCAGCTGGCGACGGTGTCGTCGTGTATGTTGGCGTGCCGAACAACGACTCGCCGGATTGCTGAGCCGGCGTTCTCGCATTCTGGTAGCCAGCATACATTTGGTACTGCTGCTGTTGCTGTGAGTTCTGGTACGACGACGAGGCACCAGACGAGTATCCCACTTTCGGATACGCTGACGACGAACTTGATGCAGGTGATGACGATGAGCTGTACCCGGCAGCTGGGAACTGAGTGGCGACCTGTACTGGACGCCGAAAGACTGGGGGAATGTTGCTAAAGATCGAGCACATGTGTGCGACGAGCTCGACCAACGTGAAATCCTGAGCCAGTGCACATTCGTCTATGAGACCACTTGAATGGGTTTTCTGCAGCATGGGAACCACGATCTCCATACCTGCCGCCATTCCGAAATATAGGGAATCCGTACAAACCCTTCGCTCGTCACGTGCGGGTGACCTGGCTTGACCATCATATCTACAAGATTTCCACACCAAGCGCGTGAACAAGAGATCTGATATCCACCACAATGGCTTTCCCAACGCGTCATACCAGGAGTCGGCCGCACAAAGCATACAGGCGGTGCCATGGGATATGTTTCCACCATCCAAAACTCGACCGGGATATTGTACTGGTTGTTCCGGTAAAAGATGGGGATCGTGCCTTCGAGATTGAGGAGCGTGCTTGTAGTTCCATCGTTGTGGGCTACAATATAGACTCGGTATCAGACCCACACGCCAAGATCTCCACACACACGATCTGAAGATACGATCTGAAGAGAGATACCAAAAGTGCCGCAGTTGGGCTGCAACGACGGGATCTGGCGCAGCAGGTTGTACGCGTCTTGCCGCACACGCGAGCTTTGCTGTCATTCCACATAGGTACGACTTAGTCCACACCACCGCACCCTGAGAATTGACGAGACGTACCAAGTAGCACTGCAGCGATGAGAGGATCTGGTCCAAATTGCTCACATTGCTCGAGTACATGGCCGTGGTGGACGTGGGGACTGAGCGCGCTCGCCTGCGTTGGGCGATGAAAGGGAAATGACAAGTGATCCGTGCGTCCGTGGCCGCCGTCGCCCGCGAGAAGGAGGAGCCTCGCGCGGCACTGGGTTTGTGTTCTTCGCTTCGTGCCGGAAGTCCTCCCCCACTACAACTCGGTGAAAGAGAGGGCATTGTACTGAGATTGGAGAGAAACTCCCCACACTCTTGATGAGAATGTTGGACGCTGTACCGAGAACACGGTACATTTGAGCACCCAATCTCGAGGTTGATTCCTTGGTATTAATGGCATTGTGGCTTAAACTACGAGGGACCTTGACCCTGACGCACGTGAGACAGTGGGAATGTAGCCATCGCGGCGGACACGAACCCAGTTCTCCGGAGAGGAGCGATGGATGTGGATGTGGATAGCATCGCGAGTCCGCCGTTGGACAGTCGCTGCCGCCGCTCGATGGACTCGACGGCTTTGCGCCGGAGGAACGGCGTGTCGCGCGGACTCCCGACGACAATCTCGACGGTCTCCTCTCGCGGCGTCAGCGGCGCGGACGGCGCTGACACGAAAGCCTGCTGCCGACCCGTCGCGCGCTTGCCCAGCTCCGCGTAGAACCGCAGCATTTCCAGCAGGAGCTGGTGCCGGAGTGCTGGAGAGAGAAAGTACGAACCCGGCGGCAGAAACGGCAGCACGGCGCGGAGCTCGGCCACGACATCGTCCGACAACAGCGCTCCTTCGTTCAAGTACAGCACGCCATCGAGCGAACCGCCTTTGCGCTGGCTATGGGCCCGACGAGGCACAGTCGTAGGAGGAGCGCCGTTGTTGTCGTTGCTGTTCTTCGTGAGCAGCGCGAGGGACGGGAGCACGTAGTCGTCCACGTTCTCGGGTCGGACGTGGCTCCCGCGGAGCCCTTTGAGATCAAAGATCACAAAGTCGCGGTCGTCGACTTGGCAAGCCACATGTACAGTCGGTATTCCCGGTGCTTTCGCTGCCGATTCGAAGCGCGTCGATGCGTCGCGATTCGCTCGCATGTTCTGGAGGAACACGGCCCAGTCCGTATCGCTCTTGGTCTCTGGTTCAGACGCCGGCACAACTTCCGGCGCCCGCTCGATCTCCTGTTTCTCAACGACTTTGACCATTCGCGCGCGCGGCGTCGTCTTCTTGGTCCGCGCATCGTCCACGAGCCGCTTGATCGCGTCGTTGGCTTGGGTGTTTCGGTTCTTGGAACTCGACATGGCGAACACAGCAGCTCGAAGAATCGATTTGAGCGGCATGGGTTCGTCGACAGGCTCATCGTCAACGCCGTCGGCCTCGCCATCCTCGGCAAAGGAGCTCAACCCGCTTCGATAGGTATCACCTCCAGACCCAGCACTTGGACCATTGCCCTGCATGGCCCGATACAGCACCTTGAGCGACTCTTTGGCCTGCATCACGCGCTCGCCCCGGCGCTCGAGCTCATTCTTGAATTTATCTTGAACCACGAGAATCAGATTCTCAATCTCCATGCGGTGGTGCTGCTGAATCTCGTTCTGGCGGCGCTCGTATTGCTCAATAATGAGTTTCTTGTACTCGAGGAGCCCGGCCACATACTGCTTCTTGAGCCGCTCAATCTGCTCCGTGTGGGCGAGTTGCAGTCGTCCGAGTTCCGACGTGGCAGTGTCGTTAACGTCGCTGGTGGTGCCAGTCCCGGCACTCGAACTGAGACTCCGACTCGGTGGCCGCTGGTCGACGCTCATAGTCGCAGTCAAGCGTCGAGTTGTTGTTGCGTCGTCTTCGATGAGCGGGCATAACGGACTGCTCGTTGGGTCCTTTTCAAACTCGGCGATGCTTTGGTCGAGTGCCTCGTCCGACTGGTCCTCCATGGGGGACACACGCGCGGAAAACACCGAAGACACGACTTCGTGCACCGCGTCATTGAGTTCTCGGTCGTCGCGCTCTGCCTCTGGATCGCCAACGTCCTCCGCATCATCACTATCGGTAGACAAGTCGTCTCTCGGTGACGATTGGCCGCGCCGCGTCTCGGTCGCGCCCGTCGACGCCCGGCGGTTCTTGTGCTTGGGGATCGTATGCAGCGACAGCGTGAACGACGTCCGACGCACACTCGGTATGCGCGGCGGTGGGCTTGGGGCTGCTACCACAGGCGTCATTACCGGTGGCCGCGCGTTCAAAGCCTCTTGGGCTTTGGCCTGGAGCTCGCGGACAATTCGCGCGAGTTCATTGTTGTCGTCTTCGAACTTGCTCCGCGAGTCCGTTTGTTCCGTGAGGCGTCGCTGGAGATCTCGGATCGTTGCTTCGTGCTGTCGAATCTTGGCTTCCAACTCTTGGCGCTCTTTCGCAGCGAGTGCTTTTGCCGGTGCATCACTACCGTTCGGCTTGGTTTTACTCGCTGCCTCGGCTTTTTTGTTGGCTGTCGCCGCTTCAGCCGCTGACTCGGCCGCTGCTGCCGTCGCTTCGCGCTCTGCTGTCTCCGCGCGGAACCGCGCGGTCTCACTTTCTTTCAGCTTCTCTTTGTACTTTTCAAGTTCCGAGTTTTTCGCGCGTAGGATAAAGTCGTGCTTCATGACTTCTTCGGTCTCGGCATGGACACGCTGCTCGAGCTCCGTCACGCGCTGCTCCGTGTCGCCGAGCGTCTTGAGTGTCGTCTGGTACTTGTCGCGCCACATCCCGACGGTCTGCTGCGACGTCTCGTTCATTTTCTGGAGATCGTTGAGGCGGAAGGCAAAGTCGTCCCGTGCCATCTTGAGCTCATCTTGCTTGCACGCGATCGCGATCTGCGCCTTACGGAGCTCTTGGCTCTGGTCTTCCATCACCGCGACCATCTCTTTGTGCGACTTGACGTGCTCATTATGCTGCGCGAGGACCATGGACTTCTCCTTGTGCAGCGCTTCGACCATGATACGGAGTTCGCGGAGCTTTTGCTGCGACCCCGCAGCGTCCTTGCTCGCGTTGGTTGTGTCAAGCTCGTCGCTCAGTTGGAGCTGCTTGACGACGTGGAGGGTCTTGGCCAACACAGCTATCATTTGCTCAGTCTTTTCGGCGGCTTGCTCGAGCACGAGCGAAAAGCTCCGCTCGCCCTCGCCAATGGCCATCGACACGTCGGGGTCTTCCGTGAACTCGGCCATCATCGATCGCTCCGTGCGCGTGCTCGTCTTGGCGAGCGACGAATGTGTCGCAAGGAGCAGATCGCCGACGCGCCAATGTGTCGGGACGTCGAGGCGGCGATTGTCGTCATCATCATCATCGTCGTCGTCACCACGTCCTGTGTCCATTGATTCGTCGTACTGACGCACGAGCTCAGCGACGCGCGACTGGATCGCGCGCACGTGCGGGTTTCCGCTCTCACTCGCAGTGCCTCCTCTCGGGTCGTGGCCGCCACTCTTTGCGGTCCCGGGAGGCGACAGTGCACTGGCCGCAGCTGCCGTCATGTCAGTCGCAGCGAGCGCGAGCGACGTGGCGAGGCGAGATCCTGCATGTCCTTCCCCACCGGTCGAACGCTGCGTAGCGGGTCGACGTGGTGAAAAGGTTGCGGCCGCTGGATTACTGGAGGTTGGCTTGGATGGAGACCCTCCCTTGGGGCGAGACGGGGACGACATCCCTGCTCCTTCCTACAGACATTCAGCACATCCAATGATGTCCCGATCGTTTCTAGAGCCAAACCACAAAGCGTCTATGATCATTCACCCAGGAAGCACCACCACATTGGGTGCCGTTCCCACTAAAAATACAAGAGTCCTTGCAAAAAGAGAACTCTTACGAGTTGTCATGAATCGTGAGCAGCGTCTTCTCCACGTCTTCAAAGCGCTCCGAGCCCGACCGTCCGCGCGTAAAGTAGCCTCGAATGCGCATTTTCTCCGACTCGCTGAGCTGCTCGAGACAGAGCTTGAGATGCGACGGCGTGAGGTCCTTGCGCGAGATCACACCGCGTACTTCGTTGTTACGATTGAGCACGACCTACACAAGGGAGATAACTATTAGCTCCGAGAAAGTATCAACAGCGCACGAGCGGAACGTACCAAGTGGCGGAGGCCCAGCGAGCGGAAGAGACGGAACGCGCGCGGCACAGGCGTTTGATCTTGCACTGTGTGCGGCGTCGTGTTCATGTACGGCGTGAGGTCCATCCAGAGCTCACGCTCATCGTCGTCGAGCTTGATGTCGTGGATGGTCGGAAAGCGCGGGTAGTTACTCTCAATGTCGCGGTACGACAGCGCATACTGTTCGTTGTAGAGCAGCGTCGTGTCGCCGGCGGGACGACGCGTAAACGGCAGAGGCTTCTCGACGAAAAAGTCTTTTCGCTGGAGCAAAATGCACAAGTGTCGTCGGTAAATGAGACCAGCAAACTTGTTGCGGCGGCGCAGGCGTAGACGCGCGTCGCTCTCGCTTTCGCCCTCACGGCGCTTGCCTGGGACAACGACGGGAAAGCCCCCGTGGTTGCAGTCGCGAAGAATGTCGTAGATCTCGCCGACCTTGGCGATCTGGTTCACCGTCACAGGAGGGGTGCTCATGATGTTCTCGACGCGAAGGAACCGCGCGTAGAATGGCGGGTCGAATTCGAGGAACGGGAGCTTCTTGAGGTGAATGTGCACGTCGTAGAGGCCTTCGTTGAACGAGTTGCCGACCCATCGCGCCGCCATGAGCGCGACCATAATGGGGAGACCCCACTCAATCACGCCCGTGCACTCGAGGATAATGACCGTGAGCGAAATGGTCATCCGCGCCATGCCTCCGAGCATCGAGGCAGCCCCAATGAGCGCAAACATGCCGTCTTGGGCACCCACGGGGAAGTCCAGCCAGTGGACACCCATGACGCAGATGCGGCCAAAGGCAGCACCCGCGAGCAAAGACGGCACGAAGAGACCTGACGGCACCGAGATACCGTACGTCCAGCACGCAAAGATGTAAAACACCGAGAAGAACGTGACGAGCGAGAGCGGCGAGAACGACGCGTCGCCCGTGAAATGCAGCAGCTGCTTGATCGACGTCGAGTACGAGACTGTAAAGAGCGACGCGAGGTCGTTGTAGTGACCTTCAGGGCAGTAGAACGTCACGAGTGACTCGATGTACGGCCCGCCGAGCGGACGGCACTCGCCCACGTAGTACGGGAGCCAGAACGACACGGCCGCCATGCATAGCGCAATGAAAAGCGCTTCGGCAAACTTGACCCAGCGGTTCGTGACCACGCGTTGGCGCCAGAGCGTCAAGTGCTTGTTTGCTTGGTTGAACGCCGCGCCAAAGAGCCCGCCGAGCATGCCCATGGTGATGAACAGCACAAGGTCGAGAATCTCGTACGACTTGCTCCCAATGAACGGACCGAACGAAAACGAGCCGGTCTGCGTCCCCAGCGTCCCGAAGAACACGCGCTGCTCGATTGACTCGGCGTGGGTTTCGTTCGCAATGGTGTCGGTCTCCGTGAACGAAATGAAAAAGTTGAACACGAACGCCGAGACCATCGCGCAGAAGAACGTTCGCCACGTGAGGTTCTGGTGCCAGAACGACGCGCCTTCTTCGAGCGCAAACAAGACACCGCCAATGGGAGCACCGAACGCAGCAGCGACACCGGCGGCCGCACCACACGAAATGAAATCACGCTTTTCCTTGTCGTTGCGGAAGCCCTTGAACTTGGTCCAGCTCGTGTCCACGCCAAAGCTCGACGATTTGCCCTGGGAAAGACCGGCACCAATGACCGCTCCGCTGTGGATCATCGGACCTTCTTTTCCGACCGGGAGACCGCCAGCGACCGAAAAGAGAATGCCAAAAGCCTTGCAAAACAGCGTCTTGAACCGCACGATGCGGTGGATCTTGATGCCGTTGAGCGTCGCCTTGACTTCGGAAATGCCGGAACCACCGGCCACGGGGCAGAGGATCGCGACCATGTACGACGCGATCGACACAAAGCCGACACTAATGCCCGCGTAGATCGCAAAGCCCGTGCCGAACGCGAGCTCGCCCTTGTTCTCGCGCGCGACGTACTGCTCCATGGTCGCCGTCCGAAAGCCCGCAAAGAGCTTGGTGAACGTCTCGACAAAGCACGCCACGAATGCCGTGCAGAGACCGATGCTAAAGGTCATGACCCAGCGCCCAATGTTGAGCGTGCGGATCGCTTCTTCAGTCTGTTCGTGGTCGTGCTGCTGGTTCACGCGGCTCTCAAAGAAGTCATAGTCGTACGACTCGAGGTGCTGGGCCTTGACTTGCTTGTCGTGGTCGCGCTCGTCGTCGTCGGCCGCTTGCTTGGACGCTTTTTGGTTCAGGAGCTCCTGGCGTTTGGCGTGGAGCCAGTCGAGAATGCTCGTGCCTTGCTTCTGCCGCAGGGTCTCTTCAATCTCGAACCGCGCAAAGCGCGCGCCCGAGTAAATGTCGTCCGGGAACGAGTGCGTGCGTGGAATGCCGAGCGGCGCTTCAGCAGTCGCTTGGTAGTACGGCGCTGGCAGTGGTCGTGGAAGAGGATGGGGCGTCCGCGGCTTGGTCACGTGCTGGTTTTGGTCTTCAGTGTGGTCGCCGACAATCGACGCCTCGGGCTCGTCGACGTCGCCGCCGCTGCTCGACGCGCTCGTCGTGCTCGCGGCGCGCGTGGCCGGCGGGAGCTCGACCTCGATGACGCTCGGCTCGTCGGCCACGAGCGAGAGGCGCACGCGGCGACTGGAGCTGTTGCTGCTGCTCGCGGGGCTGCGCTTGTCGCCGCCCAAGAGCGGTTCCGTCTCCATCGTGCTCGATGCCAAAGTGACGCGAGAGTGATTTACTGTGTGAGAGGGAGAGGCCGCGGCGCGAGTCACTTGTCTGTGTCTGTGTCGCCGGCCGTTGGATCTGGAGAGAGATAACGGGAGGATAGCTCCAGCTGACTTCTGAAAAGCGCTGCTGGACGTGTGTGTGTGTGGGAGAGAAGGACGGTAGAGGCGCCAATGACGCAGTCGATATTCCACCAATGAGAGCAAGCATAGGAAGTTGGTTGGCGTAAAATTGAAGTGGATTGGCGGAAAATACAATGGGTGACACAAAAGACGGCGCGAAAGTGAATCTGCATGGCGATTGGCTGTTTCAATTGGTTCGCGCGAACTTTGGACGTAGTAACGTAACCGTGACGAGTGACAGGTTACGTGGGAAAGATTACCATACCCCTCCACCAAACTGGCGACTCGCCAGAACTCATCTTCGCCATCTCTCAGGAGTTGATATCCGCACTAACCTGAGTGGATAAACGCACTACCTGTACCACAAGTATGGTACCGTGTACCTTGCCAAAAGTCACCTTATTATCACGAAGAAGTACATTTTCCAAGTGCTCGCTTCGCTCGCTGTTGGGCAGGAGCCTCGCCGACCTCCGCTTCGCTCCGGTGGCTCGAGATTAGATTGTATGTTCATCCAGACATTTTGGGTCCGCCGTCTGCCGCTTGCAGGACTCACGCCCGCAACCTCCGCTACGCTCCGGTGCTATCACGCGGGACCCCTGCTAATCGCGGCACGGCTCCCGTTTCAAACTTCATTTAAGCAGCCTACTAGAATACGTGGTTTCGTTCTCCACCTGATTGTTGGTGTACCACGTGGGTAGTGCGTTTATCCACTTAGGGTAGTGCGGATATCAACTCCCCTCTTCGCACCGTGGCTGATCCACGAGCGCTTCTTTTTTCTTTCGGGCTTCGGAATGATTCATTCTCACAGAGCCGCACCCACCACTCCCATGTTTCTTTTCTTCCGTTTGTCCGCGTCCCCAACAGCACCACACAAAAGGTCGCCTGCTGTTCTTTGAAGCGCCGAGAGCAGAAGGACGATCGTGGCCGAATGGGCAGACGGACGGCTGGAACAGTTCTGAGAGCGCACAATCTCCATGCTTCGATGGCGAAAGAATCGACACCCCACGCCACTACTGCAATGCCCCAAGAATGCCCCAACTCTCCTGCTGCGGGAAGATCTAGTAAATGCCCACATCGTCGTGGAGGCACTCACCACTGGTGTTCGACCAGAGGATCACCTCCATTCTTCGAGAACTAAAATTCCGGGATGCGAGCCGCACTGGCGAGGAGCTAAAATGGACCAAACGGAATCGTTGTGGGTCCGCCTGAGCTCCAGGCCAGTGCATGATGATCCGCGCACATTCGCACGGCGGGTGTGTAATTCACTGACGCCAGCGGTGCCTTGACTGAATGGCGCGGTGGGAGCGCTCTTTTTTTTCCCTTCCTTTTCTTTCCCTCCTTCCCTTCGAGCATATCGCTTTTCCCTCCCTAAACATTAGGTTCTGGAGGTGACTGTGATTAGTCCCCCGGGGTTCCTATTCAGAGGATCGAAAGACCGAGTCTCTGGCGTGCGTCCGGCCATTCGCAAGTCACGGTGGCTCGACCACAGCTGGCCGCAGTCGGGACCACACGCTATGCCACCGTGTTCTGGCACAATGGAACCTCTGGCGCCAGCTTCCATTCTTGAAGATCGGCTGGCGTGGAGGTGGCCGTATCAAGTCTCGGAGGTCGGACAACCCACTGGGCTGGACGCGCTGTTCTTTCTTCGTGAGAAGCGCTGGCCGTCCCCTCTGGAGTCTCCCCTCCTCCTCCCCACTCCCCCACTTTTCGACCGCCATTTCATTTCTCGGGAGCTCTGTCCGGCGCCGCGCCCTCCGCGCCGCGACTCGACACCATCTCACTCGCGTGCGTGCGTGCGTACGGTCGCGTGTCGTGAGCCGCCCATACTGACCACATTTTTGCTGCTGGCCCGCCGACAGTCGCATGACGCTCAAGTGCTGGACCTCAACGGCCGCGATTGGCCAGGCCACGGCCTCTGCGGCCACAGCGGCGGCGGCTGCCTCGGCTGCTTCCGTGACCACGGCCGCGGCGGTGCCCTCTGGGACGTCAACCCACGCCGTAGTCTCCATTGTCTCCACTGGCCCACGCAGCACGCCAGCCTCAAACATCAACGAAATGCGTCGCCGAAGCGTCGGGTTCATCAACATTCCCGAGCACTCGGTGACCGCCGCCAGCCCACTCGTGACGACGCCGTCGCGCAACCCGAATGTGCACCGCCCGAACCGCATGCGCTCGCTCTCGTCGACGTGGGAATCCGCCGACTTTGAAGACGACGAAGATGCAGAAGAGAAGTCGAACGGCTCGCTCTCGGACCAGAGCCGGCGCGACCTCATGTTTACGCAGATTGCGAGCAGCCTCAACAACCAGAACGACGGCGCGAGCGGCGGCCACACGCCCGGTCGGCGACGCGGCCACCACTCGCGCACTGCGCGCGCACGGCGGCGCCGCACGATGAGTGAGAGCAGCGGCAGTACATCCTCAAGCAGCCGCCGCGTACGCATCCTCACGCCCGTGTCGAACAAGGTGTGCTTTGGCGGCTGGGTCCGCGGTCAGCCGGCCGAAGTGCAGTGGGAAGTCGTCGACAAGTCGGTCCAGAGCGTCCGCATTGATGTGTGCAATGTCGCGTGGTCCGTGCCAACGACCATTGCCAACCGCGTGCCGAACGATGGCAGCTTCCAGTGGAAGCGAGTGTACTGGGGCATGCCCATTACCGACGGCTACTATGTGAATATTTACGACGTGACCGACGTCTCGCCCGAGGAGCTTCCATCGCCCGACCAGCAACAGTCGCGCCCGCCGGACCAGCCGTCGTCGAACAACAATTACGAGAACCAACAGAACCAACCCGGCGCGCCCGCGCGACAAGACAAGGCCGAGCTCGTGCTCTTGGCACGCAGTGAATGCTTTGCCGTCGTGGGTTGAATCCAGTCGAGAAGAAGTGAAGAAATGACAACGAGTACAATGCGGTATCAACAAGACACACACACAGACACACACAGACACATGTTCCACGCACTCGCGCCGCGACGCAGAGACTTGTTTTCGCGTCACTCGTAGCATCGTCCACCGCAGCGTCCGGTTCATCACAGAGACCCTGTACAGTATTCTATGATGTGGGAAGTGGGCCGAGGAAAGTGGATCGAGACCGTGAGAGCGAGCGAGCGAGAGAGAGGAAGAGTAGATGTACAGGAGAGCCGAGGTGGAAGGAGAGAGGAAGATTGGTGAGAGCAGAAGTTCGTTGAATGCCTGTCGAGAGTGCGTCGAGTCGAGTGCGTCAAAGTCTGCGCAGTGTGCGTCGACCCGTGAACCAGTGGAGTGTACAGATGAAGACGACGGAGCAGCGGCGGAGCGAGAAAGGATGGGAGATCTCGGCGTCATCGCGAGTAGTATGAACAGAACAGGAAGAGAGAGGGGAACTAAATGAACTGAATTTGCGAGTACAGTTGGATGAGCGGCTCTTGGTGAGACACCGTTCGAAAAGATACCAACGCCGGTTGGCGTTATTGATTTTACGAGTTTGTCATGAAGGAATCCACCGTGAGTGCGATGTCCCCCGTCGACGACCACGCACCAAAAGAAACGCCGTTCCCGTTGGTCCTCGACACGCGCTTGGCGCTCCAGATCCGACGGCTCACGGCGTCGCGGCGCCGCGCCGACTACGTCGAAGCCATCGCGACGTTTGCAAACGAACTGTCATACATCCCGCTCTCGATCGCGTGCGATGTCGACACGGCGCAGGCCTTTCGCGACGCGAGTCGAGAGCAGATTATGCTCAACGGCGTGTGCTTTGTCGGCGACCACCGGACCGAGGCATTTGTTGCCGCGATCAAACGCATTGTCTCGCGCCATGTCGATGATCCAGACAAGTATCTCGCCGTGACGGACCGCGTCATGCGTGGCTGCAGCCGCACGCTCAGTGGCTCGGACTCGTACTTTGCTCTCCACGAACTGTTTGCCTGCCCCGAAATATTGGTACGTCCCTCTATGCATACGAATCTTCCATTTCTCTTCTGATTTATGGTGTCTAGATCAAGCCCCGCGATGCGACGCCCATTCCGCTCGACGTCACGCTCGGACTCGACTGTACAGATCACCGCTTCAAGTGCCGCATCAAGTCGACGAATCTCTTTGGCCTCTATCGCAACGAGGACATTGAGCGCCTCTTGACGGCCTCAATGACGCAACCGGCCGACGACCTCAAGCCGTTTGTCGCCGTCGACACGCTCGTGGTCGAGATCATGGACCTCACGACCGACAAGACGCAGCGCCACTTGTCGATCCGCACGCCACCGTCGGCGCCCACGAAACTCGACCTAGAGATCAACGAGCTGTTCTAACTTGGCGCGCGCGTGGCACAAGAGCTGGTCGTGCTGCGCGCGATCCAATCGGTACGTCTCGGCAAAGAGCTGCGTTGCTTTATACACGTCGTCCCCTCGGTTCAGAATCAGCCGATACGTCTCGAAAGGTGACACGTGCACGTCAATGCACAAATCGGCTGCGTCGTCTTGGTCTTGAGTCTCGAGTCTGCAGTCAGCAGCGTCTGCACTTGGTGCTTGTGGATCGTAGTGGAGCCTCAGGTCTCTGAGCGCCGAAGCGACCGACGGTCTGGATCCAGTCGTCGCCACGCGTCTATTGCGCCGGTCCTCTTTTGTTCGTTGCTGTGTCGCAAACTTGAATGGCACGACAATCGTATGACCATCTCTCGTCCTTGTGAAGGTGTGTGCAGGCTCCAATCGGCTCGCTTTTTCGCGCGCATCCTCGAGTTTTGCAGCGTAGGCATGGCGCATTTCAGCAATTTTCTCATAGAAATGGACAGGAAGAGCATTGTTTGAGAGCGACTCTTGCAGGCGCTCGAGCCGCTCTTCAATGGTCCGTCCATTCAAGTACGTTGGCGACACGCGCATTTCCTTCTTGTGCTGCTCCTCTTCTTCACGCCGCGCGCGGAGATACTGCGTCGTGTTGTTGTTCTGCCGCACGAACGCATCACTATAGAGGCGTTCAAATGGCTCGAGTTCCGAGGGCGTCGATGTCTCGTCCGTTTCGCGAAACTTGAACGACGAGATTGACTCGGCTCCGGCCCCCGACGTGATCTGCGGCTTGAATGTACATTCGGCCAAGCCGTCCTGTTCTTTCGCACGGCGCATGGCTTCGACACGCTCTTGGGCGAGCGTGTGTCGCATCTCCAGAACGTCCACGGCGTCTTCGTGGGGCCGAACAGCTTTCCCATGGATCGAATATGAGACTTTGTGACCATGCGACAGGAGTTTCGGCTTGGGTTTGCAGTCGTTTAGGCCATCCGCCGACGGCGAGCGCTTTCGTGCAATGTAGTTGAGCCGGAAAATCTCCAATAAGCGTGCATTTGGATCATGCTGGGCGCCACGACGAGGCGTATGGTGATGATGAATCATGACCGACTCGAGGACGTACTTTAAGACAGACATAGGCACCTCACGTGTCTCTCCGTCGCGCTCTGCGTACGTGATCCACGCATGCCATAGCAACGTCACGCGGCGTGCATCGCCTTCCCACGGCGTGTCGGGGGCCGGAACAAAGCCGAAATAGAGCAGCACGCACGAGAACTCGACAAATGAGACGCTCGACGGAAGCCGTCGCTGGGGAGAGGCCGAACAACCAGCTTGTTTCTGACTCTCTTCGCCCGCACAGATCATCTGGACCTCTCGGTCCACGCGCTCCCGCACGATCGAGTCGGAGCGATGACTCAATCGCCGGTTCGGGGATGAACGTGGCGTCACGAGCGTCTCGGTCCGCACGCGCTGGAGTTTATCCAGTCCACGGCGATACAGCGACTCGCACGCTCGCGCTTTCGCAGCTTCATTTTCGCGGAGTTTTTCCTGTTTACGGGCCTTGGCGGTCGCGGATGATCTGCGGACAGGCTTTTGAGGCGATCGACCGGTGGGCTTGCGCAGGCGCTCGAGGCGGTCTTCCATCGACTCTTCCCACAGTCCATTACGTTCGAGAATGGCTTGCGAGCCTTTCGCGACCAGAGAGCGGCGCCGCTCATGCAGCCGTCGCACGTCGCATTCTTCCTGTTGACGCTTGGCGGCCTCGCGTCGCTGCTGGCGCTCGGTCCGTTCGCGAATGTCGTGCTCCATGCGTGTCGTAAAGCGAATCGTCGATTTGCCCCGGAGACGCGCGACACCGCGGCGTCTAGAACATCGTAGCAGAGTCAATATTACAATAGTCTGGGTATCGTAAAGTATCGTCACTCACCGAAAGTAGGCTGCGTTGATGGTCGGTCGAAACGTCAGGTCTTTGTCGTGGAGTTCACTACGTCGTGGCTTGGTCTTGGTGAGGAGGTAGGCCACATTGGGCACGACGACCTTGAGTTTCTTCGGAGATATGGACGCTCGCGCCACGGGGTCAAATGCACAACGCGTGGGCATCTTGTCAGGTGTAAAGACACCCCAGTTTAAGGGCGCTGTGGCTTGTCCGTCTTGACGCGAATCTTCTGATTCACCCGCAACGACACCAGGCAGAGGGCCTGGTTGCTCCTTCTTCTCTTCCGTTTGTCGCTCTCGTTCTTGCTGGCGCGTAAAGTCCGCGAGAAATCGGTCAAAATCACTGACGCCGACCGCGGGTGACGCTGTCATAGGGACGACACTCGTGGCAGGCGGTGACACAGCCTTCTCGAGTTGGATGGAATTCTGAACACGCATCGACTCAGGAACCGACGGACGCGTGGCGCCACTCGTGTCGTCCATGAGCCCTAGGACCTGCGCAATATCCTCGTCGCTCAGCGCCGCCTCCTCGTCATCGCTAAAGTCCGCATCCGACACGACGTCTTCAAACACGTCGCCCATATTCGTTGGTGTTGCAGTTTCCCCACGGCCACTTCAACATCTTGCCTAAAATAGAACCATATTTTGGACCAATGATGTTGCGTCCCGTGTTAAACAAACTAGAATTCGGAATATTGTCCCTTGTGGGAATCTCGTTCTGAACTCTCCATTCGGGACAGCTTCGTCCGGTGATCGGTCCAAAGTGTCATCGTTCTACGAGGTCCATGCTTCCGATGAAGACCGAGCGGACCGCTGGAGAGCCGTACCCTGGAGACCTCTCGAACGTCGTGAATGTGGAACAGGACGAAGAGTTCCGTTCGTCATCGGCCTCTGGATTAAGTCCGCGGCGCTCGGCGCGCTCGCAGCACAATGCGCTCCCGAGTGCACGGAGCGATGATGACGACGGCGACGTGTTTACGATCGACAGCGACGGCTACGACTCGGACGGCAAGCCACCGGCGCTCAAGCGACTCGAGAGTACGGACAGTGTGCACGACTCGCGCTTCCGCGTGAACGGCATTGTCGTGGACCACGAGATCCCCGGTGGCGCGAAGCTCCACTGGGAAGATGTCTACCAAGTGCTCTTCCAGAGCAGCACGCCGAATGGCCAGCGCATGGCGCTGACGTTGCTGATCATGGTATCAGTGAGCGTGACGTGTGCTGTGCTCGACAGTGTCAAGTCCATTCGGTACGAGTAACCTGTTGTTGACCGCCATGACCGAAATGCAGACTGACGTGTGATTTTCGTGGCAATCGCAGAAACGACGTTGGCGACTATTTGCTCGCGCTTGAAGTGTTTTTCACGATTGTGTTTTCGATCGAGTACACGCTGCGCATCCTCTGCCTCCGCAAGCCCCGCAAGTTCATGTTTAGTCTGCTGGGGATTGTCGACCTTTGCGCTCTCGTGCCGTCGTACTTGGGTCTCTTTATTCCGTCGGCGCGACCACTCATCCACTTGGCCGTGCTTCGAGTCTTTCGCGTTATGCGTG
>JAADWR010000076.1:0-20807 GCA_023336345.1 Pythium inflatum | reverse complement strand
ATCTTCTATCGTGTTTCAGTATCGGAGACCATCACGCTTCTCACAATGTGAGAAGCGTCGTGTGAGAAGCGTGGTGGTCTCCGATACCGACATGCCATGACAAACGAAGGCAGTATTTTAACGAATCAAGATGCGTTTTCTTTCCGTTTTAACCAATCATACGAAAGTATCAGCTGTAATGAAAGAACTCAGCGCGCGCCTTGATGAACTCGTGGCCGCCCCAGGCATCATTCTTGAGCAACTACACGGTCGAAACACCGCTACGATCCGAAAGGAACGTCATCCCGTGCTGGTTTTGTTCATGTCGGCGCCTCGCTCGAGGAGCAGCTGCCCGAACGCGAGGTCGCGCTTCGTATTGACCATGGCGTAGTGCAGTACACCGTTCTTGCGATAGTCGACGGCGTGGACATTCGCGCCACCGTATATGAGCAGCGCGCACAGACCTCAGCAGCCTCGCCGGAAGAATCACGTCCAATGACCATGAGCGGCGTCTGTCCACCTTCATCGCGCGCGTCGAGATCGGCAAACTGTTCATGGATCAGCTGGTACACAAGACCCCGGCAGCAGCTGCGCGCGGTGTAATGCAGCAACGACCCTTTCGGCCACAGAGCGCTGTGGATGAAGGGTCCGCGTCGGAGCATGTCGCCCACGACGTGATACCGTTGCCACAAGTGCTTCACCACGTCCGCGCGTTCGATACACTTGCCGTGGGCGAGCAGCACATCGAGCGTCGCCGTGTTTCCGCGGTACCCGACGACGCAAAGCGGTGTCTCACACTGTTGGCTCGGATCCGCACCATGAGCCAAAAGCGCATCAACGCATGTCGACGTGACCTCCGCGGAGGACGATCGACGCAAGGAGATAGTCCACACTGTCGGGGTGGTCGTCAAACCACGGGCTCGTGTAGCCAAAGGCAATGGCGCCGGTCAGAGCTATACGTCAAGTGACGTTGAGCTGTTGATGATGGGTATCCCGACGCGCCACGGTCTCACGAACAGGAGGCCGCAAGTAGCCGGTCACGGCCTCGAGATCGCTCTCTCGTGCCGCCGTGAGGCATGCGTTGGTGTCGACGTCATACGCGTCCAGCGGTCCGGTTGGTGCTGGGAAGAACTTTGGTGAGAAAGCGAGTTGAGACCATCACTCACAAGATGCATCCATAAGGATGACTCAATAGAGAGATGAACTCAATAGAGAGATGAACTGCTCACGTCTCAGGAACGCAACGTTGGCGTGCAACAGCAACAAGAGACTGCGCAAAGACTGCACGCGACTTCTCTCACACGTCTCTTGAACTCACGACGCGCACATGGTCTGCTGTCACTCGCCGATTCTCCACTCGATCATGACGGCAACAGGCGAGCTCACCGGTGCCCTAGCCGCAGCATTTCTCGTGGCTGCAAGCACTGACGACGTTGAGCTCGTTCGTACGGAATTTCAGAGAGCGGACGTACGTCGCGATTTGGCGCTCTGGAACGCAGCGCGACGTGCGCAGCGACTCCATCAACCATTGCCAATTGACGCGACCACACCAGAGTACGAGCGCACCCAGTCCAGTGAGGATCCGCTCAAAGGGAACTGCGCTGTCGAGATGCTTCGATGGTTCTGTGCGCGCACGCAACTCCCAGTTCTCGGCAACAACACGGCCAGCGCGATCGCCATCAGCGTGGCATCCAAAGCCATCGACAAGAACCGAGCCGAGCGCATGCGGTCGAACTAGTCGAGATTCTCGTCGAGTCGTTCCTCTTCCAAAGCTTGCGTGTTTGCACTCGTCGCGCCGTCCTGCGTCAACTTTTCCTCTCGGCAGTGTCAAACGGTCGCGATCGTTTGGTGCAACTTCTCCTAGCGTACGGCGCCGAGCCGACGCTGAGTATCGTCGACGCGACTCGATATCTTGCGAGACGTGACTGTGCGACCACAAATGTCATTGATGCCCATGGCATCTCGATGATCGGCCAAAAGGTGCTCTCGCAGTTCGGATATCACAGACACCTTGTGCGGGACTTGCTGCAGCATGGCGCTGACGCGAACGCCGCGGTGGAGCCCCATGGCACGGCGCTTCATTATGCAGCGAGTTACGGCTTGGTGGCGGCTGTGCGATCGCTCATTGCCGACGGATATGCCGATGTCGACGCACGCGATGCCAGTGGTCGCTCACCGCTCATGGTCGTCGGTCACGGCCTTGAATACGCAGTGAGGTCGGTGCAAACGATCGAAGTGTTGCTAGAGCGTGGTGCGAATGTCCACGTTGTGGACCACAGGCATCGAGGCGTGTTACACCATGCACGGTCTACGAAGGCCTTGCAAGCCTTCCTCGTCCGTGGCGCAGATCCAAACACGATCTTGACGGACAAACGCTGATGCATGCGTTTTTGCAAGTCGACGATTGGGCGCATGCGAAGCAATTGCTCAACACTTTGCTTCATGCAGGCGCTGATCCTTTCATCGGTGATCAGCATGGCACGACCATGGTGCAGATGTTGGAGTCCACGGAAGCTGGTCGGACGTACATCCACGAAGAGCTCGTGTTCTTCAGTCGCAGTTCGAGTGAACTACGCTTCCTCCTTTCACAAGAGGTCCATCGCTACCGGTCTTGAGATACCAGTGAATCTTGATAACTTGACTTCTTGCTTGTTCGTTGCAGATCTATTTGGAGACTTTGGGGAGGTTAAGGGCAACTTGTATTACTTTAATACTAGCTGGGCTTTCGATTTACGTCACCTCTAACACCCCGGCCGAGTTGTCCTAATCTAACTACGAATTGGGCTATTCCTTAACTAATCTTGGACCCGCTTGTCCATCCTGTGTGTTCGTTTGGCGACTTTGGGTTACAATGTCGACGCTTGTTTGTGCTCGGTATGTCCATGGTGACTGCTTGGGGACTGGGACATCGACGCTAGCACAAGAGACCAAGCAGAGACGTAATGTGACTTCTCTGTCACACACTGACCTTTCTCACAAGGTCGTTCTCGAACTTTCCAGAACAGTCGGCATCGCTAGGTCTTGTGATCTCGTGTCTCGCTACTTCCAATGATTTCACGATGGCCACAGAGCTCGGCAGCGCGCTCGCGACAGCGTTCGAAGGGCGTCAAGGATGCGTCTGCAAGCCCGGACGTTCTGGTCCCGGACGGGTAGCGTTAGCTATGATCTGAAGAAAACAGCATCCTGGCTTTGCTTCCAGAGCTAGTCGAAATCACGGAGATCAGTGGCGCCGACGAAGAAAGTAGTTGAATGCAGTGGGAGAAATCAATCGGCATTGCCCTGAATTGCTGGATTGTTTCGAGCTTGACCTCCATAGATCAACAATCACGACTTGAGATGAGAGAAAACATCCGGATGCTCGCCCACATACCGTCGGCCTGTTGTATTCATCTTCAGCAAATCAATCGTAGACACACCAGCGTTGCCGCAAAGATACGGGTCGGCACTAGCAAGCATGTCTACGCCTGCACTTGCAGCAAGACCCCGTCAAGTGGACCAGAAAGGCCAGGTTGGACAAGTCAAGGTGGAGATCTCGAAAGCTCTCACAAGAACGTTGGTCTTGGGACTGGGTAACAGCCTTTTGCGTCACTTCGTGTCTTGAATGCGCCAGTCCGATATTCCCACGATGACAGCAGAGCTCAGCGGCGCCCTTGCGGCGGCGTTTCGTATGGCGGCCAGCAATGATGACGTCGAGCTTGTGATAGCCGAGTTCACACGTCCCGAAGTGCGTCGCGACTTGGAGTTTTGGAACGATCGCCTTCTCCGCAACTCCCCCATTGTCGAGTCGACGCACTCGAGCGAGCAACGCTTTGGTGACAACTGCCTCGTGGAGGCTTTTCGATGGCTCTGCGCACGTGAGCAACTCGGGCACTTCCGCGTCACAGTCTGTGACATTGGTTTCCGTGCCGTTTACAACTGCATTGACGAGAACCGTGTGCATGTGGGCGAAATCATCGAGGTCTTTGTCGAGTCAGCAGTCTTTCGTCACATCTTGGGGGACTCTACGCATTTTCTGCTGCATCAACTCCTCCACAAAGCAGCATCGCAAGGGCAGGATCGCTTGGTCGATATGCTCGTTGCGTACGGTGCCTTACCGACGCATGAAATGGGACCCATCACATCGCGCGTCGCGCCCACTCTGTGTGAAAACGCAGCGACAGGTGATGTGCTTGGCGCTCATGGGATGTGGCTGATTGGTGACAAGGTGATCACGCCGAATGCATTCCCAAGACGCCTAGATGGCGATGCACTGCGATATGGCGCCGATGCCAACGCCACCGTCGAGCCATTTGGAACTGCGCTGCACTTTGCTGCCCAATATGGTCGCCTTGAAGCCGTGCGGTCGCTGATTCACGAAGGATTTGAAGATGTCGATGCGCGCAACGCAAGCGGGGACACGCCGCTGCTTGTAGCCAGTCAAGCCAGTGGGATGACGGCCAAAAAGATTGTTGATCTGCTCTTGGAAAGCAGAGCGGATGTGCACGCCGTCAACGACCAGCAGCAAGGCGTATTACATCGTGCAGAACGTGTCAAGTGCATCCAAGTATTTCTCGAGCGCGGAGCGGACCCGAATGCCCAAGACCATACAGGCCAAACGCCCTTGGTTGTGACGCTCTTGCGGGCTGTACACTGGGAAGCCAAGCTCGACGTTCTACTTCACGCAGGAGCCGATCCATTCATTGAGGACTACGAAGGTATCGACGTGGTTCAGCTGCTTGAGCACACAGAACGCGGTCACGCATACTTGCAGAAGAAACACCCGTTCTTCTGTCGCAGTCAGTGACGCAAGAACAAGTGAAAATGCTCTCGTTGTTCCATGTGTTGGCGTCGTGGTGATGCTTGATGCAATAGAAGTCGGCTGCACGTACTTGTAAGGAAACTCGCCTTGTTGACGCTTGGAAGTGTGCCATGTGACGTTGTATTTCTTTTCTTTCTGCGTGTTGCTATGGCTCGATGGCCTTGGCATCTTGGATACAGATAGAACTGAGCGCTCGCGACTGTTTCTCGTGGCCACCAGACCAGACAACATCCACGACGCAATCCAGCACTTTGCGCAGCCAGACGTACGTCGCACGTCGCGACTTGGCACGCTTGGAATGCCAGACACCTTGCTCAACGCTTGAACGAGCTGCCTCCACTGGACCCGAACGAAATCGCATTCAAACGCACATTATATCGCGTGCACTTGATCACGCGGACTGCGCGCGTGGTGATTCTTCAGTTGCTGTTTGTCCGCGAATGTCGATGCATGTGCTTGTAGTGGACGGATGCTGCTCATGAGCGCTGGGGACAATGCATCGGTCCAGGTAGCGCTGTCGATGTGTGACTTGCGGTCAAGCACAACCTGAAGACTAGCGTCCGCGTGAAATCGAAGGCTTGCATTCACTTCAATAACCACTTTGTCAATGCACTGGGACTTAAATCACGGCTTGAAGACGGCGGGATTCTCGGCCATGTATCGCCGTCCCGTTTCTCTCATCTTCAGCAAATCAACTGCCGATACACCAGCGTTGTCACACAAATACGGATCGGCCCCAAACTCTAGTAGCACATCGAGCATGCCTTTGACAGTGTTGTCGACGTACTTTTGCACATACATCACAAGTGCAAAGATCGGTGTTGCTCCTTGATCATCGCGTACATTCGGATCGACGCCGCGCTCGAGAATCAGCCGCAAACACGACGCATTCCAACCGCGAATCGCATAATGAAGAACGCTACGCCCAAGTGGATCCACAGCTAGGAGATCTGCGCCGCCGTCAAGGAGGAGTCGAAGTACGTCGTGCTTGGGGGAGCTCGTTGCCGTACTGTACGATTTGTCTTCGGCCACGAGCATCAACGTCGTCGCGCCGTTTTGGTCACGAGCGTCGACATCCACAACACTGTCGTGCAGAAGATACCGTACGTTCTCGACATTGCAAGTGCTCGCTGCGTGGTGGAGCACAGAGCCGTTCTGGGGACACACGCGTCTCGCGTCGGCGCCCCGCACGAGCCAACCACGGAGATCTGCGTAGCGAAACTGTCGGGTCACGTGCGTCACCAAGTCGACGCGGTCGATCGACGCGCCGTGTTTCAGCAGTACTTCGAGTACCGCTGTGCGGCCGTCGCGCGTTGCAAGAAGTGGAGACCCGTCGTGTCGGTCGGCAGTCGGATCCGCGCCGTACGCTATCAAGAAGTCGATCCACTCTACCGAGCGATTGCTCATGGCTCGGACCAGCAAGTCGGCGAGTATCCACGCGCGCTCCTGGTCGTCCAAGACCTCGTGGAACAGCGGCGACTCGAACACAACGTCGGCCTTTTCGCGCCACACGACGTGGTGATCCGAGACGAACTTGTCGAGCACCGTCTTGACAATGCTCCGGAGCGACTCGCCGAGGAGCTCGAGCTGCTCGCGCGCAAAGAACCACCGAAAGACGTCGACGTTGCTCCCACACAAGAGACTCGACGTTGTCAAAAGGCGGCTGCCGTCGACAAACCACGGCCGCGGGAGGAAACACACAGGCGTTTGAACGGGTTCGTTTGCACGATGCGCGCGGTAGACGCCGTCCCAGATCGCGAGACTCGCGAGGACGTCGGGCAGTTGGAAATGGCGTCGAACGGCGTCGAGGTCGCCGCGCTGCGTGGCCGAGAGAAAGGCCTCGAACGCCGCGCGCTCGGCAGTATCGCGTGCGAGGATTGGCATGATGCTGGGGTGGGTGGGTTCGCAAGGAGGGGATCAGCTATCGAACTTAACGGAGACCGTACCTATCTATGACCTCTGGGGAAATGCGCATACGTCACATTTTGATTTCCTGACAAGGATGACAACCTAACGCGAACTTACAGACCTCACCCATTGCCTTCACAAAGGTTAGCTGCTCACGTCGCACTTTCGGTAGTTGCCCATTGCCGCGGAAGAAACCTTGGTGGTTGCGGATAAACGCGCGACCGACTGCGACGGTCTCAAGCAATTGACGAGCGTTGACCCCATTCTTGTTTGCGAGAAACGGGTCGGCGCCAGCTTGCAGCAAGAGACGGAGCTGAGCATTGGCGGTTTCCCAATCCAAGTCTGGAGAACACAGCAACGCGACCATGGGTGTCTGACCATCGACATCTCGGGCATTCGGATCAGCGCCTAACGTCAAAAGTATACGAAGGCACTTGACGTCCTCGGCGCCCATGGCGTGGTGTAGTACACCTTGGTGCTTGTGGTCGACAGCACGGAGATCCGCACCCGAATCGAGCAAGACGTGAATGATCTCGAGGTTCGATACTCACGAAGAGGAAGAGACGCGAGTTCGTGGGCGACCTCCAGAAGCGCCGTGCAGCCGTTGGAATCGCGCGCATCGACGTCCGCAAACCCTTCTTGGATCAGTGATTGGACAGCCTGAACGTAACCCAGGCTTGCCGCATCCACAAGAGCTGATCCATACCGATACACGAAGGCGTTGGCATCGGCACCACGCTGTAGCAAGTCCCCAACGCAGTTGAGCGGAAACGGCGTCGTGCGAATCAGCTAAACACCGTTCGCGAGTAGTACACTGAGCGTTGAGGCGATGCTGGACTCGTTGGCTCCATCAGGCGCCTCATGAGTCGGGTCAGCACCGTACGCAAGGAGCATGTTGATGAGACTGACGTGGCCGCGTGACACAGCGGGCGTTTGTCCACCGGAGCTACAGCATTCACTTAGATGTAACGCAATAGACTACAGTTGAAGAAGAAGTTTGTCCACCGGATGGAGCTCTACTCTGTCGAGAAGAATCATGTTAGACAATCCCGCCTCTCTCTGAGCAAGAACTTGATTATCCAGCGGAGTGTTTTACCAATCACCAAGACAATCGATGCGTTGTTAGATGTAACGCAACGCACTCCAGTTGAACGCAGCGAGAGGGTCCTCATCGACGCCGGCTTGGACTAGCGCACCATGCATTTCCTCGAAGCGCCTTTCCGTGCGCGTTCGAACATAGTTCGCAATGAGATCAATCGGGGTTTCCCCCTGGTCGTCCCGGACGTTCGGATCCGCGCCGTGCGCCAGCAAGAGACGCAAACACGACGCGTTCCAGCCGCGGACCGCATAATGCACGACATTGCGACCTCTCAAATCGACTGCGTGGACATCCGCGCCGCCATCGAGCAGCAGCTTCAACACGTCTTCCTTGGGTGAGTCGTTCTTGTCGATGAAGCGTGGGCTTTCAGCCGCGCGCATCAATGGCGTCGTGCCGTTCTCGCCGCGCACATCGACATCGACGATACAGTCCCAGGAGAGCGACTGGACATTTTCGATCATACAATGTCTCGCGGCCTGGTGGAGTAAAGGCACGACGCCATCACGCACGCGATTTGCGTCGGCGCCGTGCTCGAGCCATCCACGCAGTGTGGTGAAGGGAGAAGCATTGGTCAAATCCACGCTGTCAATCGACGCCCCATGCTCAATCAGCGCATCAAGCACCTTGCTGTCGCCATTGCCACATGTGATGAGTGGTGTGCCATCTTCTAGCTGACTGGTAGGGTCAGCACCGTACGCGACCAGCATCGCGATCCACTCGGGCGACGAGTGGCTCACGGCGCGCTCGAGCACGTAGGTGAGGACCTTGGCGCGTTCCATGTCGCTCAGAACCTCTGTAAACAGCGGCGATTCGAGAATCACCGCGACCATGTTGCACGACGTGCTGGAGAACTCGACAAAGCAGGGATATAGCATGGTCTTCACTACTCTCCGCAGTGTTTCGCTCAGTAAATCGAGTTGTTCGCGCGCAAAGAGCCACTCGAATACTTCGACGCGACCGCCCCGTAGTGCACGCACGGCGAGCGCGGACGGGCTGTGCGTGCCCTTGTACCATGGCCTTGGAAGCGAGTCCTCGGGGTACGGAATCGGTTCGTGCAGCCGTTGCGCGCGGTAGACAGCGTTCCACATCGCGACATTGGCGAGGACAGTAGGGTCTTGAAAATGGCGGCGAATGGCAGCGAGGTCACCGCGCGAAGCAGCCGCGAGGAACGCACGGAAGGCGGCGTGCTCGCCGTCGCTGCGGGACAAAGACGGGCTCATCTTTTCGATTGGAAAGTGAGACCGCCCCGTACTTACTGTGCGAACTTAGCGAAAACAACTCTTTCGTCACACGTCACAGACACGCGGCTGTGTCTGTCATTGTCCCGAATGTTCGGATCGGCGCGGGCGAGCAACAGGCGGACACACGACGCATGGATCGGCATGGTTTCCGAGTAAATTTCGGCAGTTCTCCGAGTAAAGCCATTTTTGGGTGTTTTTCGAGTGAATTTTTAACGGGTTGAGGCGCCTACACGCCCCCAACGCGCTATATCGACACAAACGAGAGCGCATGGGTTGTTTCCACTGTCATAGCGTTGCATTCATGCGAAAAGAGCTGCGAAAACATTTCGTTTTCGTTGCGAAAGACCGATGCTGGAGTTTCGGCGTCTCATGCGACATGCTACAACAGAGAATGTATCAGAATTTACTCGGAAACTATCCCAAAAATGGCTTTACTCGGGAAACGGCCGAGATTTTCTCGGAAACGATCCATACCCCACGACGCATTCCAGGCGTCGATCGCATAGCGGAAGACGCTACGGCCGTGTCGATCGACCGCGCGGACGTCCGCACCGATGTCGAGTAGGAGCGTCAGCGTATCGTCCTTGGCGACACTCGTGGCGTTGATCTGCTCACGCAACCTTGTTGCATCAGCGGTGTCGCGTCGACCTGATCGCGTGCGTCAATGTCCACACACCCATCGATGAGTGATCGAATGCTGTCAATATTGAACGAGCGAGCAACGCCGTGGAGCGCAATGCCATCCACAGGATCCACTCGAGGCCCGTCCGCGCCGCGCTTGAGCCATGCCGCGAGCGGAATGAACGCGTGTCGCCGCGTCATGTGGTTCTTCACGTCGATGCTATCGATTGACGCTCCTTGTGCGATCAGTGTGTCGAGGACCTTGGCCTCGTCTTAGGAGTGGCGTGCCGTTCAGTCGCGTACTCGTCGATTCGGCGCCATACGCAAGCAGCATCTCGATCCACTCGACAGACCCGAGTCGCACCGCGCGTTCGAGCATGTCTGCAAGCAGTTGGGCTCGCCCATCGTCACTCAGTACTTCCTCTAGAATCACCGTAGCCATCGCGCGCTTGCCGCTGGATAATTTGACGATACACAGCGTCGCGAACGTGTGGAGCACTGTACGCAGTGTTTCGCCCAGGAGCACAGGCGACCCATGAGCGTACGGGCGTGCAGGGAACATGTCTGACGACGAAGAGAACGCGCGGATTCGCACAGACGCTGCGTGCGGAACGCCGCGAGGTTTGCGAGGACTTTGGGGATGGTGATGAGCAGCGTCAACGCCTTCGCGCTCGCCGACGGCGAGGGCGAAAGTCTCCATTCGCGAGCTGATTTTGAACTGAGACGGAACCCAACGCAACTGACAGAGTTATGACTTCACTCACTAAAACACATACATTTGGGATCTGCTCACATGTCACACTTCGCTTGCCAACGACGGAAAAACGTCTGGTGCTCTTGGATGAGTGCGCGGCCTGCTTCAGAGGTCTCGAGCAGATGCACCGCATTGATTCCGCCATTGTCGGCGACGAACGGATCGGCGCCAGCGTGTAGCAAGAGGCGCAACTGGCGCTTGGTGTTCTCCGAGTCCACGATTGCGCCTCGTAAAAACGCCACGATCGGCGTCTGGCCGTCGACGTCTTGCGCGTCCGGTTCAGCGCCTCGCGCAAGAACCATTCGAAGGCACTCGAGGTCCCAAATACCGACCGCGCGATGCAAGATGCCTTGGTGCTTGTAGTCGACAGCATTGATCTCAGCTCCTGCATCCAGTAGTAGCTTTACGAGCGCACGGTGCTCTTGCGCTTGCGCCCCGCGGAGTACGGTGCGCAAGAGGTCGAAACCAATCACCATGAGAGGCGTACGGCCAAACGGATCACGCACATCGACATCAGCATATCCTTCTTGGATCAACAGTCGAGCAGCCGGTTCGTCCAAGCACCAGCTCGCAGCGTAGTGGAGCGCCGAGCCGTAGTGCTGTACCACGGCATTTGCATCGGCGCCGCGACGCAAGAGATCGCCGACGACATTATAGTCTTGGTCGATCGTAAATGGCATGAACACGCGCGTACCGATCAGCCAAGCACCGTGCTTTTCCAGTGTATCGAGCGCCAAGTCGTTCGCGCACGCATTGAAGCCAACGATCGCTTCGAAGTTTGGATCTGCGCCGTACGCGAGAAGCGTGTCGAGCACGTTCGCATGGCCACGCGATGCTGCACTGTGCAGTACTACCCCGAGGAGCCCCCACGGTTCGTGGGCGTTCAAGACTTCCTGGACGAACGCCGACTCGAGTAAAATCTCGATCTTTTCCAGCGAAGTAGCGTCGCCGATCGAAACACTCGCTTGACCCACTTCCAGCAGAATCGCGCGCAGTGTCTCCTCCAAGATTCCCAGCTGCTCGCGAGCAAACAACCATCGCACGATCTCAACGCGTTCGCGCTTGCCAAGGGCCGCAGCGAACAAAGTCTCAGCAAAGCGTGTGCGAACGTATGCGGGATCGTCCACACGGATCAACAACGGTTCACCAAGGCGTTCAGCACGGTTCACCGCGTTCCACACGACCAAATCGTTGCGCACGTCGGGCAAAGAAAACGCCAGCTCCACGATCTCGACGTCGTTGGTTGTCGCAGCGACGTGAAAGGCCATCGCCAGCGCGCGTCCGAGCGCCGTTCTGTTCATGGTCGTTTGTTTGAAAACGACTGTAGTGATAGTCTCCAAAGTCAACGGTTCTGAAAACGTGCCGTCGCGTCCCAGGACGAGAGAACCCTTCTCACGCGTGGAAGAACGCCTGCTTCTCTTGAAGAAATGCACGCCCACTCTCGGTGCTTTCAAGCAGTTGGATGACGGCCGTGCCGTTGGTGGCGGTTACGAGAGGATCTGCACCCGCAGCCAGCAGAAGCGAGCTCATTTCTTGCACGTAACCAAAGACGTTGCCGCGCGTTCGTTTCAACAGCTTCAGCAGTGGGGTTTCGCCTTTGGCATTTCGATGGTTTGGATTCGCGCCGCACGTGAGCAAACGACGCATGGACTCGACGCTATAGCCTCGCGCTACGTGGTGCAGTACGCTGCATTGCTGGTTGTCGACAGCGTTGACATTTGCACCGGCCCGAACAAGAATCTTGGTGATCGTGATCTCTGGTGCACCAGGGCGATGACCAGCATTGTCGCTGCCGGCAACCGCAATCATCAGCGGTGTGCGGCCGTCTCGATCGCGCGCATCGACGTCCGCAAACCCTTCATTAATCAGCAGCCGCGTGATCTCCCCGACGCGATAACTCGCAGCATCGTGCAAGGCTGTTCCGTGTTTCGTTAGATGAGCATTGGCATCAGCGCCCCGTCGGAGCATATCGCCAACGAGCCCAATGACGCGGTCGTACGCTTGCTGCGTGAGAAGTTCCTCGCCTTCTAGCCGCGCGCCGTGAGCCAATAGCAGGTCGAGCGTTCGTGTGTTTCCTTGGTACGCGATTGCCGTGATTGGGGTCTCGTACCCACACTTGCGGTTGGGGTCGGCGCCGAACGCCAACAGCAGATTCGCCCACTGATCGTACCCACGTGACACGGCGGTATTGAGCATCTTGCCCAGCACGTTGATCCGCTCTTCGTCGGTCATAACGTCGTGGAAAACGGGCGATTCGAGAAAGATCTCGACCATTGCGAGTCCTGATGGATGCTCGGTGAAGAGACACGCATGCATCAAGTCATTCGCGAGCGCCGACAGCGTGTTGCCCATGATCTCCGCTTGCGCAGGCTCGAAGAACCACCGGAAGACCTCCACTTGACAAGTGTCGATGACACACGGTTGCAAACATGGACGGCCGCGGCGCATGTCGTAGTACCATGGCCGCGGTGGCGTCACCTGCCGTTGCCTGGCGAGTTGGCCGCGGGGCGCAGTGTTCCAGAATGCGACGTTCTCGCGCACGTGCGGGAGCTCAAAGTAGCGACGCACGGCCGCGAGGTCGCCGCGCGCCGCGGCTTTGATGAACGACGCTTGCTCGTCGTCGTGGTCGGCTCTGTAGCTTGGCATCACCATCATGGTTTCGTCGAAATGCGAGATCTTGTTGATCTCACTGAACCTAATGCGAACCTAGCACGAACGTAAGGCGATCTGACAGGTGCGCCTTTCTGGTCACACGTCACATGCATCCTCTGATCGAAACCATTCTCTTACAGATGCCGCAACCTACACAAAGTAGTCGTAATCACCCGTTGCGACGGAAAAACGCTTGGTGCTCTTGCACGAATGCACGGCCAGTTTCAAAAGCTTCGAGCAGGTGCATAGCGTTGGTTCCGCGCTTGTCGGCGAGAAACGGATCGGCGCCTGCCTGCAGTAAGAGACGCAGGTGGGTCTTGGCCTTTTCCCAGTTCAGCACCAAACTGCGGAGGAGTACAACCATCGGTGTCTGGCCATCAGCGTCTTGGGCGTTTGGGTTGGCGCCTCGCGCGAGCACGATTCGAAGAGACTCGAGGTCCCATATCCCGATCACGCGACGCAAAACGCCTTGGCTCTTGTCATCCACAGCTTCAACAGTGCACCCGACTCGGCCAGCAACTGGACAAGCGCGCGGTGCTCCTGCGCTTGTTCCCCGCGTAATAGAATACGCAGAACATGCTGCCCAACGACCATGAGCGGCGTGCGGGCAAACCGATCACGAGCGTCGACATCCGCAAATCCTTGCTGGACCAGAGATCGGCTGGCGTCGACCAAGCACCAGCTCGCAGCGTAGTGGAGGGCCGACCCATACTCGGCGACAGCAGCATTCGCGTCGGCGCCATGACGCAAGAGATCGCTCACGAGGCTCCCCGTCCCGAGCGGCATACTCAACTGTGCTCCAAGCAACGGTGCACCGTGAGCGACTAGAACACCGACCGTCGCGCTCACGTCGTTGGAACCAACGAACGACTGGAATCTCGGCTCAGTGCCGTACGCCAGCAATGCGTCGACCAAGCACGCGTGGCCCCGCGCCGCGGCCGTGTGTTTCAAGAAGCCTAGAGCGGCCCAACGTCCTTGGTCGCTCATGACCTCCTGAAACAACACCGAGTCGACTAAAATCTCCACCTTTTCAATCGACGATCCGCCACCGTTTGTAACACACGCTTGCATGACGTCGACGAGAACCCCGCGTAGTACCTCCTCGAATACCGCGAGCTGATCACGCCCAAAGAGCCATCGCATCATCTCGACGCGGTCGCTGATCCCGAGACTCAACGCGAACGCGGCTTCGGCGAGGCGTGTGCAAACGTACAACGGTTGGTCTGAAGTGATCAACGATGGCTCGCCAAGGCGATGCGCGCGACTTGCGGTGCTCCATACCGCCAAATCGCGGCGCACGTCAGGTAACCCAAACTCTTCCTTCACGATCTCGACACGGTTGGTGTCTGCCGCCATGAAGAACGCTGCCGCTAGGGCGCTACCGAGCACGTCGGCGCTCATAGTGTTTGAAGACTGACTGCGAAAAGGAGGAGACCGTCGCCTCGTCCCAGCACACCTTCATTCGCCAAAGAGTGCCCATTGAGGACGGAGGCGTTGGCTCGAGTGGACGTCCCATAGCATGAAATGGCCTTCACTGTACCTGCTACTAGTACAGTTCACGCGGGCCATGTTGGTTTATGCGATACTGGTTCTGCGAGAACGCCACCGTCAGGGCATTGTGAGGAAGAACACACTGAAGTATTTCTCGTTTCACAGTTGCGATACCAAATCAATAAAGGCAACAAGCGGCTGGTAAAGAGAACACTCTTTCACACAGCTAGTCGCGAACCTCTGGAGAAACCGCGGTGATTGCTCCAGCAGAGAGGAGCGTCTCCACAACGTCAACGCGGCCATTCGACACCGCCTCGATCAATGCATCGCGACCGCTGGCATTGGCACTGTTCACGTCCGCAGCGCCGACTGCGATCAGAATCTCGACGGTTCGTGTGTGGCCGTCGCGACTCGCTTGGATCAACGCTGTATTGCCGGCGGTGTCGACAGCGTTGACGTCGGCACCAGCGTGGAGCAGCACTGCCACGGCATCCACGTGGCCGTTCTCCGATGCTCTAATCAACGGGGCCGAATGGTTTGGGTGCGCAGGACAGACGTCTGCTCCCCACGCAAGAAGCGTCTTGATGACGGCAACATGGCCACCCGCAGCCGCATCAGCTAGTGCTGTATTGCCGTCATAATCGACCGGATCGATCGCCGCACCTCGGGATAGCAGGAACTCGACAACTGCCACAGATCCGACGAGACTGGCTCCCATCAAAGCTGTTTCATCAATGTCATTGGCGTGGTCAATACTGGCCCCTGCCGCACACATCATCTCGACACTAGTAATGGCGAACGATCCGAGTGTCTGTGCCGCCCATAACAGGGGTGAACTGTCAAACTCGTCACCACGATCAATCTCCAGTGACTCGTCTTGAAGCAAGAGCTCGACAACCTCGGGATGTCCACGCCACGCAGCGACCATCAGCGCAGTCTGCGTGTCGAGATTTTCTGCATTGACGTCGACTCCCGCCTTCAACAATAGGCGGGCAATGTCGACATGTCCGTCCCTCGCAGCATCGATCAGCGCGGGGCCAGTTCCGTCAAGGTCACATTGTTTAACATCTGCGTGTGCATCGAGTAGCAGCTGGACGATTTGCGTGTATCCATGCTGCACTGCAGGCGTAATCGCACTTGTGATCCCGAATTCTCGCTCAATGGTCGAAGCGGCACCGGCCGAGAGGAGCAACGCGACCGCTTTTTCGTGGCCCAAATCACACGCGCGCCATAGCGCGGTTTTCCCGTCTGCGTCGGCGTAGTTGATGTTGGCACCGGCCGACAAAAGCTTCTGCACCACATCACACGCATCCTCGGTGACTGCAAGCCACAATGCAGACCAACCGTGCGTGTTCACAGCATTGACGTTCGCGTTGGCGGCGAGCAACACGTCGACCACATCAAACCGCCGTTCTCGAATCGCGTACATCAATGCCGAGTCACCAAGCCCGTTAACACCGTCCATGTTGGCCCCTGCAGACACGAGTCGCTGGACGATGTCTCCATTCCCATACCGTACAGCGTACCCGAGCGCCGTGTGCTGAGACGAACTTCGACTGTGGACATACGCGCCGGCTTGCACGAGCGCCTCGACGACAGCAAGATACCCGGTTGAGGCCGCAAAGATCAGCGCCGTCTTGTTCTGCTCGTCTGTCACGTCAACGTTCACGCCTGTTGCGAGCGCTCGTGCCACACCGCCGACGTCCTCAGCAAGCGCAGCACGTAGCAACAACATCCCGTTCTTGGTCGCGTCCATTCTGTTTGCTTCTCCCAACAAGGAACGCGGAGTTCTCTGACGAAGATCAAACGATCACACCGTTGCCATCAGGCCGGCAGGCCACCGATTGGCCACACCGTCTGGTCATTCGAGCCAATCGGACTTGATCCAGCTCGTCGGGTCCCAGGCGTCCTAGGAACGCGCGACCGCTCTCAGTGCTTTTGAGCATCTGGAGGATCATTCTGCCGTTGTTATCGCGCACAAAGTCGGCACCCGCGGACAGCAGCGGGTTCAGCATCGCTTCAACACATCCAGCGACATTACACTGCGCCAACGTGCGTCATAGAGCGCCGAGCCGTGTTCGACCAAAACACCATTTGCATCGGCGCCGCGTCGGAGCATATCGCCGAGAAGCTCAATCGAACGGTCGTGGACACGCTGCGTGAGGAGATCGTCGCTGTGTTTCCCTGGTACGCGATCGCGACCATAGGTGTCTCAAACTCGTACGTGTGGTTCGGGTCCGCGCCGTACGCCAACAGGATCTTGGCCCATTCGTTAAACCCACGGGACACCGCGGTGTTCAGCATGCTGCCCAGCACATTGAGTCGCTCGTCGTCGGTCATCACGTCTTGGAAGACAGGCGATTCGAGAAAGATCTCGACCATTTCGCGGGCTGGTTGCACGGGAGCAAAGAGACAGGCGTCCATTAGTTTGGGTGCCTGAACGCACAGCGTGTCGCCCATCATCTCGACGTGCGAAGGTTCAAAGAACCACTGGAAGACTTCGACTTGACCGTGCTCGATGATGTGCGATTCAAAAAGGCGTGAGCCGGCGTACCACGGCCGCGGTGCCCGTTGATGGCCCAGTTGCTGGGCATAGCGACGTCCGCGGTCGACTGCGTTCCAGAACGCGACGTTCGCGCGCACGCTAGGGAGGTTTAAGTAGCGACGTACGGCCGCCAGGTCCCGCCGCGCGAGCTCGAGGGGCAATTCTGCGAGTTGTTCGGCATGGTCTCACCTTGCAAGTTGTTTTCTCAGCAAGAACACAAGAGCACGCAAACGCATATTGACCAATCATGTGCGTTTGTAGACGGCTTACGATCAACCAGAGAGTCATCGAGACCTACGGAAGAATGCCCGACGCGTTCGCAAGAATGCACGGCCGCTGGCGGTGCGTTTGAGCAATTGCGCGGTCGACACGCCATCGTCGGCCGCAATGAAAGGATCGGCGCCGGCTTGGAGTAACAAATCCAGTGCGTCTTCTTCAGGACCATAAAGATCACCGCCAGTCGACTTTAAGAGAACAGCCATGGGCGTCAGACCTTTGCGATCTTGCTGATTCGGATCGGCACCGCGCTCGAGAAACAACCGCAAGCACGACGAGCTCTTCGTCCGCGCGGCGTGGCACACCGGGCTTTGCCCTTGATGGTCTGTGGCCTCGAGATCTGCACCGGCGTTCAACAACACTTCGGCGACCTGTGCCTCGGGCGTGCCGCCGCGACGCGCATTGCCACCATTGTCGAGTACTACGATGAGAGGCGTTCGGCCCTGGCTGTCACGCGCGTCGATATCAGCGAAACCGTCTTGAATCAGAGCTTGAACTAGCTCAATGACACAGCAGCTCGCGGCTTCGTGCAATACCGAGCACTGCATGGTCAAGGCGAAGTTGGCGTAGACGCCACGCCGTAGCGTGTCGCCGACGTCGTCCACAGCGCGGTCGTACGCACGCTGCGTCAAGAGAAAGGTACCTTGTACGTGGGCCGCCAGTAAGTCGAGTGTGGGTGCTGACCCTTGACACGTGATGGTTGTGATGGGCGTCTCGAACAACATACACTTGAGGTTCGGATCCGCGCCGTACGCGAGCAGGAAACTCGCCCATTGATTGTAGCCAGCGACACGGCCGTGTTCAAGAGCACACGAAGCACACGGAGCGCTCGTCATCACTCAAAACTTCTTGAAACAGCGATGACTCGAGAAACACTTCAATTATCTCTCGGGCCGTCGACTCGTTCTCGTCGCTGAGACAGGCGCGCGGTATATCGCCAGCAATCTTGCGTAGCGTTTCGCCCATAATTGCGACTTGTTCGCGGCCAAAAATCCACCGAAAGGCGTCGACTTGACCATTGTCAACAATGCCATTGAAAAGCATTCCATAGTACCACGGGCGTTCGAGCTCTTCCATTGGTGTCGGCGATCGCTCATGGAGGCGGCGCGCGCGATGCACAGCTTCCCACGTAGCGACGTTTGCACGCACATCGGGGATTTCAAAGTGGCGGATCACGGCGTCGAGGTCGCCGTCTCTAGCTGCTGCTAGGAACGCGCGTTGGCGCGCGAAGTTGCGGAGTCGATTCGCCATCGAAGAGCTGCTGTGCCGGCCACCGAGATTGTTCCAGTGGGCTTGCGGAGACCGTGGAAAACAGAACAGTTCTGCGGTCGTCGTGGAACAGAGGATCTGCAACCACACCAGGTCACTTGAGCAACACGTCACTCAGATCTGATACTGTGGTGGAACCTCACCTCAGATCTGATCCCTGTGATGTGTGAGCCAGCAATGCCAGCGTTGAATTTGAACTCAGCTCACCATCGCTCTCTTCGTGATCTCCTCACACGTCACTGAAATGACTAGCAAACGTAAACGCCTTCTCCTCCGATCTACTAATCGCATCTAAATCATCCACCTGGAGCGTCGCTGATACGCAGCAAAGCTGGGAAGGATTGCACGCTCTCCAGAGTCTGGAGCAGATCCGCGGCTGTGATGCCCTGCGAGTCCACGACCAATGTATCAGCTCCAGCCTTCAGCAGCACATCGATGCAGTTTCTCATCTTGAAGCGAGTTGGGACGACTCCATACGGACGTTGGCTCAAAAGTGTGTGCAGCGGCGTCCGCCCCTGTCGATCCTGTACGTTTGGGTTCGCACCTCTCGCGAGCAACAGTCCCAAAAAGTCACTGCTTGAATGGTGCACAGCATGGCGAAGCGCACATTGCCCTTCGTCGTCGACAGCATCGAGATTGGCGCCAGCATCAACGAGCAGATCGAAGACTTTGCGTCGTAAGTGCCGAATGAGCTTTCGACCCATGAGGATGTGTATATGTCGAGATCTTCTGTTGAGAACTTGCTGGCGTTCGTTGTCGTCGGCGAGGAGCATGAGAGGCGTCCGGTCGTGACGGTCGCGCCCGTCGACATCAGCGAACGCATCTCGAATCAGCGACGTAACATTGCTCAAGAACAAACGATATACAGCATCGTGCAGCGACGAGTGCCCGATCACCACCTCAGGGGTCGGTAAACAATGATTTATTGGGCGAAGCCCCTTATACTGAGAACGATAGTGGTACTCGCGATGTCAGTCACAAAGTTACCTGCGTTAACGGACATTTAGATTTCGTATTTAGTGAAGGATATATAATTACCAAGTATGTCACTGTTATCGGAATGGTTCTTCGAGGTGCTGGTTCGTGCGATCAGGTAAAATTGAGTGCTTTTCGTAATTATTTAGCGATTTCTTAACCATTAGTGGGTGGAAGAAATCAGGAATCGCAGAACATGACGCGATATCGTTATGGTCTCCGCTTAGGTACGTGTTATAAAATAGTAGACGTCTCCAAGGTACGATTCCGTGTGATCTCTGACTCAGTGAATGAAGATTCTGTGTGATCTGTGATAATCTCAACAAAGTCTGACACGGAAGATGCAACGTCTTTCGCTGGACGTGACGAGGAGAGTTTGCAGCAACCCATCCTGGCTGCCGTTGGTCGAGCGGCTTGGAGGCGATGGAGGCGCAGTAAAAGGCGAGCGAAAAGGTCGTATCACTCAGCGATGCGTTCGCCTTATGGTCTCCCGCCGTACATTCAACGAGCACGCGATGTTCATGCCCGGATCGCGCGTCCATCGCAACTGTGGCCAGGCTGTTAGCATCGATTGACTGTACCTTGCTCTTGGCAAACGGTGCGTTTGGGTCATGGAGATCCCACGTCCAATCCTTGAGCGCACAAACACTAATCGGTTAATGAGGCTGGAGCAAAAGAATGCATGTTCCTGATGGAGTTCATCATCGAGATTATGCAAAGCATGTTCAAACTGATCTGCTGGACCTATCAGAATCCTACATGCGCCATCAGTGTTGGTGTTGAATGCCGCGGTGGCGACAGTTGGTCTCTCCACACCTACAAATAAACCAGAGATCATTGCCATAGTCGGTCGTGAGTTGCTCACCCGCCTTGATCTCACGGGCAGTAATGACGACAATTGTGTGCGTCTTGCCGTTGGCAACTTCATAGAAATGAGCGTTCGGTCGGCAAGAGTGGTTGACGAATCGCATGAGCGACCCGAACATGTCTGCGTCGATGCACGCCTTCCATGATCCACATCCTTTTGGTGCTTCATGCATTTGGAGACGGTAGCCACTATTCTCGACACGGGCGCTTCGAGAGGGTGTGAGAGTGATCCTGCCAAGGTATTGGCCGACAACAACACCTTCTGGGATCGCTTTCGTCGTCAAGACGGTGAGTGACTGTGTCGCATTCACTCGCGCGAGCACAAGGTTCTT
>JAADWR010000075.1:0-21251 GCA_023336345.1 Pythium inflatum | reverse complement strand
GATCGCTCGATATTTTCGTCATGGGCGACAGTGATGTTTCGACGATTGGTTCACTTACTCAACTGGAAGATCTCTCTCTCAACAACGACTCGTTCAGACAAGGTCAATCCCAAGCCTATTCGTTTCTTGCCAACCTCGTAAACATCAAGTCGCTCTACGTGGTGGGCAGGATAAATAATTTATCGGCACTCTCAACGCTCATCAAGCTCGAGAAGCTGACCATTGTCCCCCTCGGGAGTGAGACCATGACGAACTGTGGCAACCTTGGTCGGCTCAAGCTCTTACGGGACCTCGATATCCGCGATACTATCATCGCGGATCTATCGCCACTCGCCGAGTTGCCATTTTTCCGGCGTGTCGTGCTTCCCGATACACCTGCTCGTCTTGGCCAAATCGACTTGACGCCGCTCAACGACTTGCGGTTTCTGCGGAGCGTTGTCGTACCCACACACGCGTACCGCGCCCTAACCCAGTGGGATCATCCCCGGGCACGGACTCAAGATTTCGTCACTTCTGAAAACATCCGCTACAAATGTTATAATCTACTGTGACTTGTAACAAGGTTCCGTGTGAAGGAGGAGGATCGCATCGGAGCATAACGTCTTGCTCTCGGCAATCGATTCCGCTTTGGTATCGACTGGAGCTTGGAAACATCGCTCAAGAGATGGCTACATTTCGACTTGTCTACCGTGATATCAATGAGTTTGCCTGTGGCAATGCATACTCGATAAGATCCTATTGTATCTCACACCGAACACCTCTGTAATATGATAGTCTCAGCAACAATGACGCTCGTCGCCCTGCTCCCGCATGATGTCGCTGCGGCGGTCGCGGCGCTGCTCGAGCCCGAAGAGCTCACGTCGCTCGCTCAAGTTTGTCGCGCGACAGCATCCAGTCCAGTCTTCAGCCCTCCCAAGCGCGAGACGGTTGTCCTTCCTCCCAATGACGAAGACCGAGCGCGCAGTCTCGTGACTTCCCTCCGTTCTCGAGATCCGACTCGGCTGTCGCGCTTTGTGTGGACTGACATTGCGCGGCCGTGGCACATTGATCTCTTGGTCGAATGTGGCGTCTCGGACGAAGTCTCTAGTATTCGCGTGCGCCCTGAAGTCGACTGCTCCAGCGCTGCCGTCGAAGAGATTTGCGTGAAACTCATTGCGCTCCCCAACTTGACCAAGCTCGACCTCTCGGACACGGCGATCACGGATGTGTCAGCTTTGGCACAGCTCACACAGCTTCGTTTGCTCGATCTCAGTCGCACGCAAGTGGCTGAGGCAGCGCCGCTCGCCTCGCTGATTCGTCTTGAAGATCTTGTGTGGCGCGACACACGTGTCACAGACATGAGCTGCATCGAGAACATGACAGAGCTACGGCGACTTGAAGTCACGCGCGGCTGGGGCTGGGGCTGGGGCTCGCGAATCACCTTTCCGCCGATGTACCGACTGAACAAGCTCGAGTCCATGGTACTGGGCACGATTTCGATTCTCAACGTGGAGGATTTCGTGAGCGCGTGCTCCCAGTTGAGGCATTTGACAATCGACGCAGTCTACACTCGCTACTTGGACGATGGGACAGAAGCAATTGGACTCAGAAGTTCCACTGTTTTCACCGGCTTGTTAGTTCCACGATTGCCACGACTCGAGACCATCACAAATGTAAGTGGCGTTGCTTCGGCGGCAGCGCTGTCCCAGATCCCCACGCTACGCCGCATCGGCCACTCGCTCTGTTCGAATGCCGACTCCCTCGTCGCGCTGCAGCAGCTCGAAGAAATGCGTGTGTACCTTCCAGGGAGATATCCATCGCTCGACTGTCGGTTCTTGCTGCAATTTCCCAAGCTCAAGACAGTGATTCTTGACCCAGACGAAAGGTTCGAGCGCGAACTTTCAGCCGGGACAGAACTGACATCGTGCCTCGATATCGTTGGCGAGTTATCGCAACTCGAGAGTCTACAGTTCTTATGCAGCGTCGACGCCGACACGTTCGGATCCCAATTCCAGCGTTTTGGGAACTTGCGGTCCCTTACGATCTCCACTTCTGACCGTACCGACACGCTCGAGTGTCTCAAGCCGTGTCGCTCGCTGCGATCGCTGAAGGTTGAAGTTGCATCCGGCGAAACGGACGTCTCGGCCCTCGGGTCATTGGCGCAGTTGGAGGAGTTGACGTTTACGATGCGAAATTGTACCAAGCGGTGCCAACTCCAAGCTTACCCGTTCCTTGCCAACCTCATGAACCTCAAGTCGCTATTCATTTCGGCCAAAATGAATGATTTGTCGTCCTTATCAACACTCAAGAAGCTCGAGAAGCTCACGATCATCTCGTTCACGAACGCACCCATGCAGAATTACGACAGTCTGAGTCGGCCTCAGCTCTTGCAGCACCTTGATGTCCGCGCAACGACAATTGTGGACTTGACGCCACTCGGCCACCTCCCGTTATTGCGAACGCTTGTTGTTTCCGAGAGCGCCGACTGTCGCGTCCTCACTGAGCGTGATTTCCCGCGTCTCCTCCGTGTGCTCCACCCCACGCACAACTGTTTGGGGTCGTCTCACGCTCCCGTCGTTGACGTTCGCCACAATGACGTGTTTGACGACGATCGCTTCGCCGATTACTGACGACAGCGCTGAGGCTATTACGAGGTCAAGCGAATGACAGAGAGAGTTGGAAGAAGCAGATAGAAGCGAATCGTGGGAACTCGAACTCATTGCTCTTCGAGCCGATCAGTCGTTCTTCAAGAGGGAGGAATGGGTACAGTGTGACTCGTATTGAATGATCCCCTCTCTAGATCGATGGATATCAAGAGACCATCCTTTACAACTTGATGACGGCTTGGGTGAACCCATGACGACGCTCTTCCACGTCCCGCTCGAGGTCGCGCAGGCCGTCGCAGCGCTGCTCGAGCGCGAAGAGCTCTCGGCGCTCGCTCGCACGTGCCGCACGGCCGCCGCCTCTGCCGCCTTCCATTCCCCGCCACGCGCGACGACGCTGATTCTCCCGCCGACCGACTATGGCCGCGCGGAACGCCTGGTATCGACGCTTGATAGCCGCCTCGCTCGCTTCGAGTGGATTGAGATCGCGTGTACACAGCACGTGGGCATGCTCCTCGCGCCAGTGGTTCGTGATACTGTCTCCAGCGTCCGTGTGAAGCGTATTGCGGGTGTAGACCTGCGCCCCGAGACTATGGGTGTGCGCCTCGCGGCGCTTTCCCACCTTACAAAGCTCGATCTCTCCAACACTAGCGTTGTCGATGTCGCGTGGATTGTGGAGCTTCCCCAACTCCGTTTTCTCTCGTTGAGCCGCACAGACGTCGCCGACACGACGCCGCTCGGGTCGCTCGTTCACTTGGAAGAACTCGAGCTCATGAAGACGTGCGTGACCAGGATGCACTGCCTGCGCACAATGCCAGAGCTCCGTCGACTCGAAATCAAGCACAAAGACCGCGACCGAATCGACATGACGTCGCTGCGGGCGCCCAACCGCCTTCATACGCTAAGAGCATGGACGACTCTCGTCGACCTCGATACGTTTGCCGACGCGATCGCCCACCTCCAGCACTTGACACTCTGCGAAGTCTACATTCGAACTGGCAACGCCTATTTGTATCTTGCCGTGGATCGGTTCATCCGAGGACTCACGCAGTTGGAGTCGCTGCACGATCGAGACAATCTCGTCGTACCCGTGGATGTATTGTCCTCGCTGCCCAACTTGCGCACGATGTCGAACGCTCCCCTTGGCGCATACGAGGATCTTGTCGTATTGACCCAACTTGAGTACATGGGCCTCGACATTACCTCGTACTACACATCGGAAGACTATCGCTTCTTGCTGCGCATGCCACGGCTCAAGTCGATATGTATTCGGTGCGACGACGCCGGACATGATGCCGAAATGGAACGGCTGCTGACCGTGCTCGGAGAGTTTCCACAGCTCGATCGTCTGTACATTGAGACAGTGATTGATTGCGACGATGTCGAACCGGAACTTCGCCACCTCTCGCATCTACAGCACCTCACAATAGCAGCGGGAGAATACACCGAGAATCTCAACTGGCTCGAGCCGTACCAATTGCTGCGATCGCTCACGATAGAAATCGGGTCGAGCGACACGGACATCGCGGCGATTGGCGCGTTGACGCAGCTCCAATATTTGTGTTTGACAATCAAGAGTACGGCAGAAGATGATCATCACGATGTCGACTTTCTCGCGAACCTCGTGCACCTCGAGGCGCTCATTCTCAGCGGGAAACTGCGCGATTTAGCGTTTCTCAGTCGTCTCACAAAGCTTCGAGAGCTCGCCATCATCTCCTCAAGCGACGAACCTATGCAGCATTACGAAGTGCTCGGCTGCTTGACGTTCTTGCGGGAGCTCGACATTTCGATGACGAGCATCACGGACCTGAGACCACTGCTTCTCCTGAGCTACCTACGAACGGTCACCATCGCCAAGAAGACCGATTGCTGCGTGCTGGCTGAGTGCGACCACCCCAGTCTTCTCCGTGTGCTCCACCCAACGCACAACTGTCTGTGGGTACAAGGACTCGATGGTGGATGTCCTCTGGGTTTGAACCCATGAGATACACGTATATCTCCCTGTCACTCGAACGAGGGCGTCCAGTGTGTCAAATCTCCCCAACCCACTACTGCACTTACAGCGATGACGACGGTCTCCGCTAGTGCGCTCGGCGCGACGCTCGCAGATGCGCTCTGCAAGTTCCGCGACGTTGGCGCAAGCTCGCGCACGCCGCGCGAAGTCTACAAGCTCCATTTTGATGGGTGCGCGTCGCCACAAGAAGCACGCCACGCGGTCGCTGCGCTCGCACAAGTTCACGCCAGCGGCGAGTTGTCAACATTTCGCGAACTCCTGACAACAGTGTTCCCGTACCGCGAGTGCACGTTTGGGTACGAGATGTGGCGCAACGCCATGCCGGCGATTGTGCTTGAGATTGATACGATCGAGGAGCTCGCAGCCGCCGAGGTGTTCTGTCTTCAGGAAACGATAGTCCCAGACACACCGCCTATCGACCTCCTTGTCAAGATCTCGATCCGAACAGACGCTGAGCGGTACTTTCTTCTCCGTGCAGCCTCGTTTGTTCAGCGACTCACCGCTCTCGCTTCGAATTTTCGCGTGACCATGGTCGACTTGGCGTTGGGACGACTGAATCTCGCGAATGAGCACCTCCTCCGCGCGGCCAGTCGGTTGTGTGACGCACTGCTGCGCCAGATCGAAACCACCACTTGGTTCAACGTTGGTTTGACTATCCCTAGTGGTGGTGAAGATGAAGATGGCGGTGTCCGCTCTTTCCTTGCGCTCGGAGAATTGTTCCAAGCACTCTGCCGAGTGGGACGCCCACGACTGCGTGAGTTTCACGAAGAAATATTCGACCAAGATTGCAGTACGCTCCGCATTGAGATCGAACGCAACGCCAATCCGCGTGTTATCGCTATGCTGTGGTCTGCCGTCGCCTACAGCCGTGGGTATTCGAGCCTTTACGTCGACAATGCCGAGTTCAACGACGTCAAATCACCTCGAAACCAAGCCGCAGAGACTCTCAACACTCAGTACTTTTCCATGATTCCAATCCTCCAGACAAGTGACGCGCGACGACTCGAGTGGACGCGACCAGAGATCTTGAAGAATGAAGTCGACGTCATAGAGCGTCTCCAAGCCGCCCACAGCGTGTCCCAGGAACCTGTAGGCGCCGTTTTGTGGGATCGTGAGTGGAGTGTGGCGCGTCATGGTCGAGTCTTTGAGACTGCGACGCTGAACGAAGCGATCGTACGGCAGCATGGATGGGTGATACTGGATCCTGGCTACGGCGAGTGGATCGATGTGTTTGTCCCTGGTTTCGCCCAGTGCGGTGTCAAGCGAGCCCAATGGAATCGTCTTCAGCGTATCGTCCACGTGGAAGCCGATGCCACGCCTCTTGAGAAGCTCTCTCTTCAAACCATCGACGAGAACGCCCGACTGATATCGATTCTAGGATCGGCTTTGACCGAGCTGACGATCAAATGTCCTTGCGAAGCATCCGCACTTCTCACCATTTTTGAATCATGCCCAAGACTTCGTAATCTCCAAGTCACCAACCTCAAAGCCCCAGAAGAACCGCTTGCCGTCGATCCGATGCGTCTTCTTTCACGCCAGCTGGAGGTCTTGGAGCTTGAATTTTGCCAAACGCCGACGCCATCGCAGCTTCTCGACCCTTTCTTCGCGTCGGTACTCTCAGTCATTGGTGCAAACCTCACAAGTTTCCGGATCAAGAATCCCGTTAATGAGTATTGGTCCAGTCGATCGTACGCCCCGATTTTCCCGTTCGAGCAGAGTTTTCAAGTCATCGCAACATCATGCCCGCAGCTTGCGACGCTCGTGCTCGAACGTCTAGAGATTAGTAGCCTCGAGGGACTTATTCGTGCCTACCAGAATGAGGGGACCAAGCTCTCGTCGTTACGGCTCGTCGAATGCCCACTCGAATCGTCGAGTCTCATTCATTTTGCCGAAGTTCTACGTGATCCCGCTTGCCGAGGCGCGAGATTCCTCGATTTTCTCTTGATCAAGCAAACGTCTCGACGGCTTGAGGACCGGGTACGACTCACGGCCTTGGATCCTTCGAGTCTTCGTGAGCTGCTGGTCACCGCACAAGTGAATCGATCGTTAAATACGATGTTGCTCTTGGCCACGCGCACGGGACCAAATGAGAATGATGCTGATGCGATCACTGGCGAGCTCAACTTGTTTCGCGCGCAGGACCACGGAGCACATCAAACGCGACGTCGCACGCAATGCGCTGTAGCGCTCGTGAGCGTGTTGGAGGCTCGACAATGGCCTTGGAACGACGAGGTTATCCGGCAAATCACGCAGTTTGTCACGTTCAAATCCCGAACGATTCACATTGGATTCGAGTAATCCTCATACTTTGCGACTCGACTGAGAGAGCTAGAGCGAATCATGTACATGCAATAGACTTAGCATACATTGTCAGACAAGCGCAAATAGGCCACTCGACTTGGACTCGATACAGATCGACTTTTGTCGTTTGCGTTCGATCTCAACCGAGAGAGACGTATCTTGGGATCCATGCGTTGCAGAACTCGAACACGTGAAGCACGACAAAGGTATCAAGCATGGTCGCTGAAGGGCTCTGCTTTGCGTGAAGAACGCTCAGAAAAGCAATTCGGCGTGCCTTTCTCCTCCGCGCTTCGACACTCGCTTGGCTTTCCTGGGATCACTGAACCTGCTGCTTCGTGAAGACGAAGTGCGAGTTTGATTGTCTTGCAGATGGAACGATCTTCAAGACTCACATCCAGTCTCTTCAATAACCGGTTGTGTCGAAGCGATCGCGCTAGGCGCTCGACTTCGAGCGGTTTGATACCGAACTCGACTGGTGGATCGGTGAGCGTAAAATCAGAGAACCTCAAATGAAGCAAATGCTGAGTGAGTGGTTCTTCGGGATGGCCGAGTACATCGAGAAAGTCGAGAAAGCTCTGACGATTGTCCAAACGGAGACCAACAAGCTCAATTGATCCCTGCGTCGGAGGAGATAGGGCTGGAAAAATATCCATGGACGCCAGATGAATGTTCGCGACGGAAAGAGCGCGAAGCGTCTGAAACTTCTCAAGAATGCCGCCAATCTGGTCTGTTTCAAGCCGAAGGACGCTGATGTCGTGATTCTTGAGCGCTAGGTCTTCGACTTCATCGAGTGCAGTCACTAGAGCCATAGCGAACGCATGATTTTCGTCGTACAGATTCATGTCAAGGCGCTTGAGCTTGAGTTTTCCTTGCGGATTCTCGCTTCGCCACTGCTGTACAACTCCTGTGAGAAGGCGGGCGTCTCTGTTGCCAACGTCGGCATGGTCGAGAACTAATTCAACAAGTACACGATAGATCGCACGGCGTCCCGGTGATAAGCGAAAGAGTTCCAAAAGCCCTCCGAGATGCACGTCCGAAATCTTCTCACAGGCTGCGATCGGCGTCAAGAGATCGCCAATGAATCGTTCAACGTCCACCTCCCGATCCATCGCGACGGTCTCACCGGGAAACACGACCGAAAGCAAGTCGATTTTAACGTCTTCCGCTGCATCTCTCGTGATCGCGTCGAGAAACTGCTTCAGTTCTTCTGGACGGCACGCAACAAAGCGCGGATCGATAGTCACGGAGTGGCAGTTTATTCGTACGTGGTGCAAGTCGTTAGCCGCTTGTACATTTCGGATCACTTGCGTCGTTATTGGCATGGGCAGTAACTTGAGTCCCTTGATCTTGACGTCCATGGGTAAATGACTAGTCGCTCCGCCGATTCCGGTTCTTCAAACGTGTCCAACCCAGTCCAAACCCGACTAAATCTCTACAGAGAGCCTCGGCTTGGTCAGCAGTCATTTCCGGCTCTTGCGCTGTCTCCAACCAGCACTCTACCTGAATCGCCTTGCCGCGCAGGTTCTCGGTCCACAGGGGATTCTTCCTCACGAGCACCGCGTCGATTTTGGACTTGATCGATAGGTACGATGGATCCACCGACGGCGCTTGCGCCGATTCCACGAGAAACGTGTCTCCAATAATCTTCTTCCACGCAGCAGCGTCCTGGAGCTTCGTGTGGCGAATCACAACCTCCATGTCGAACGGCACGTCGCGCTTCAGCACGCGTTCCATCGACTCGTCTTGATAGTTCGTTACAATTGGTCCATAGTTCTCAAGAAAGAAATACAGCGCGGCGGCAGAGTGGATCGAGAGGACGCGGTAGATAAGATCAATCGCTTCGCGCAGTTTCGCGCCCACCCGTTCGCCAGCGTTTTCGATCGATGCAAAGTCGACGGCAAAGCGGAGGATCACGCCATGCTCCGTGCGCGCGGGATTTTTCAGCGTGCAGTTTCCGTCATCGGAGAAGAGCGAGATCCACGGCGCGAGCGCGGGGACGAGCGCCGCAGCGTCGCGCTCCATCGTCGTTTGGCAACTTGAAAATGGAACAAGATTGTAGATGAAGCTTCAAGTCGTCGTTAACACAGTACATGGAGTGACCTTTTGAACTACTCGAGATCTCAATCTTTCATATCCACTGGTATAGCGAAACATCGCCAAGATTTATCAGTTGCTGCTAAAGTAGTGGATATTACAACATCATATCGGATATATTGGTATAGCACTGATGAGGTTCTCCAGGTGCCACTCGACAACTTGCCGTGGCGGCAAAATTGAAAAGGGAAACCAGCACGATGGCGGGCGTGATGGAGCCGTGGCTTTCGCTCTTACTGCAGAAGTCGTCGATGTGTCACCTCTTCAAGTCGGCCGTCGTCGTCTGTCTCACGGTCGACGTCTCGACGCTACTCCAAGCGGCAGAAGAGGCCGCCGCCGTGAGCGACAACGTCGAGTCGCGTCTGCTTCAGCTCCGTGAAGCGATTGATATCGCGTACTGGCTGCTCGCATACAAGCCCGAGGCGCGGCGATCCGTTCCGTCTTGTCGTCACTTTGGAGGCTGGGAACGTCCATGACCCGTCGGTTCTCGAGGATCGACTGTGCCGCTACTTCTTGTCGACGCTGAACGCAGAAGGATCGACTGACGCTGAGTTTTTGCTGGCGCGAAACGTGCTTCAAAACGCAGCTTTGCCCAACAATGTGCAAAAGCATCGCGTGCAGCTCCGCTTTGCAATGGCAACGCCGCATCGGATGCATCGAAAAGCTCGCGACGTTGAACAGTACATGACGCGTTTGGTGCAGTTTGTCAAGGCAATTGCGGCGCGGCCCAAGTTCACGAAATGCCGTGTTCGCGTCGCAGTCGTGTGTGTGGAACTCGAGCTCGAGCAGTTGTTGCTCACGGACCACGTCGTCGAGACAGCCAAGCAACTCGTGAACATTCGTCCCGGTTTTGTGGTCTGCAAACACGTTCGCGTTGAACCGATGGTGCTCCAGTGCTCACGTGAGAAACTGACCGAGTTTCTGACCTCCATATCCGGCGCCACAGACCGAGATGGAGGGCTCAAGGTCTTCACGGGGCCACATCAAGTGTCTGCTGATGACAGATGCGTTCACACGGATCTCACCAAGTCGTGCGACACGATGCTCCACGGAATTGCGAGCTGTGGAAACGTCGGTCTCGTGGACATGACGGGGATGATGGAGCTTTTTGTATCGCCGACATCACGGCGCCAGATTCTTCGCTTCATGTTCAAGCGCATGCCTTCGCGTCCGATACCCTGTGATCTTGAGTTTAATGGTGTGCGGTTTGACGCGACCAATGCCCAAGTATTGCGAGAAGAAAAACTAAGTGGCGAAAGAAACATCCGAGTTGTCGCCTGCGAATGAAGAATCTCACGTTGACAGTTCTCGATCATCAGTACGCCTTCGCCAGCGCCATGATCGATGCGTTGGACGAGCTCGAGGGGCTCACCGTCGTCATCCCCAAATTGCGCGCGCGGTGTTTTCCAGTGCGACGTTCACCACGCTACTAGGCAAGTTTGGTATGCTTCGAAAGGTCGAATGTGCGCATGTCGCCATCACTTCGATGGACGTGTTCGTGCGGCCCCGCGTTGCCAAGATTGAGGAGCTCACGCTGACAGACTTTTACCTTTCGGACCGCTCCAGTTTCCAGCGATTTGTTAATGCCGTCGGCGACCCTGAGACCCGTCTTGCCCGCAACCTACGTCGCTTTGAGCTCAAACGAACCTTTGAAGGAACGGGCGTTTTTGAGTTGTATGGCCAAGAGCCTGGAGCGCTTGGTCGCGCGCGAAGAACCAACGTAGCCCTCGAGATTGTCCCGTTGTGGCTGCGAACCAGTCGAGTTGGGGCACCCTGGATCATTGAGCACCTCAAACAGACGGAAAGCCGAGTTGTCCGTTCCAAGTTGATGGAAAGAGCATCCATCCAAGAGCAAAAGAAAAAGTTGGCGTTCCTGAGCGTTTTTCGTGGCCCTCAAGCCATCACCAGCGCTCGCGCCAAGCTCGACTCCAACCTCATTGCCCAGGTTTTGGCGTTGGCGGCTCCGACCGTTCAACGTCAAATCACCGTCTATCTCAAGAGTACGGACAACAACAACGGCATCGCTGGAGCTGGCCAAGATCGCTGGAGCTGGCCAAGATCATAATGAATAGTCATGAGATCGTCGTCGAAGCCTACGAAAGCACGCGAATACTAGAGTTACTTATTGAAAAGGAGATACCGCCACGACGCACGACCACACCTTCGGCCCTGATCGTCGCTTATCCGTATGTGTGGTCATCGAGAATGTAAACCATGATGCATCATCTTGTGTGTATGGTCCTCGGAACCCACGGGTCACATAACGCAAAGACTTGTCGGATGAGGAACGTATCCAGCACCGGTGGTTCACGCTGTCGAGTGTCGCTTTGCATCTGGTGGAGAACGCTCAGAAACGCTACTCGCCGCGCTTTTTCATCGCTCGTTCGACGCATCGGGAGCCGCTGGAATAGTAGAGCCGCCTGCTTCTCTAAGTAGTTGATCTTGAAGACAAAACTCGTCAAAATCGTTTCGCACGAGCAGGATGTATTGAGTGCGGGCACTTGAATTGACTATGGACGACGTGGGAGCTCACTGATGTTGAGCCTGATTCATAAAGTGCGGGGTAGGGATTGCCAAATCAGGACCGGTGGGTGCACTTTGGGTCCATGAAGGAGAAACATCCACTCGCGATGCGTCAGGCGCAAGATAATCGACTTCAAGCTCTTGTAGGCGAAGCGCCACTGGGGCATCCGCGGACGAATACGTTAGGATCTCAAAATGGCGCAGCTGCTGCGCAATTGCAAGTTCTGGCTTGGCGAGGTCGCCAAAGAACTCGAGTAAACTCTGTCGGTCATCAAGACGAAGTGCACACAGCGAAATCGACTGGAGGACTGGCGGTAATGCGTCCACGAACACGTGCATCGACTCGAGATGTACGTCTGCGAGAGAGAGTCGTCGAAGAGTTTGGAACTTCGTCAAGATACAGAATGTCTGATCATTTGATATCGGCGTCGCAGCGAAATCGTGATAATCGATCGAGAGCTCTTCCACTTCGTCGACCGCAGCGAGAAGTGCATTGGTAAATACGTGATTGTCGTCGTTCAGGCCGATTCTGAGCCCTTTGAGCTTCAACTTGTCTTGAGGATTCGATGTTTTCCAGTGCTCTGCAAATACCGATAGAAACCCCGCGTCAATTTCGCCGACATCGGCGCGGCTCAGTACGAGATACATTGGCTTCGGACGGACAAGTACGACTTCAATCAGTGCAAGGTAATATGCGCACGACGTCGTGGCGTTTGGAACAACTCCAGTAGTCCCCCAAGGTGGAGCGTGTGGATACTCTCGCACGTCGCAATCGCAACAATAAGATCTCTGATCAAACTGTCAGCGTTGTCGTCGTCGTCCATGGGGATCGTATCTTGGAAGTCGGACCCTATTGGGAGCAAATCGATCATCACGCCGTCGGTCGCACCGTTGGTTACCGCTTGGAGAAACGAGCGGAGCTGCTTCCGGCCTTTTCGCTCTCTTCCAGCTCGTGAAACGACACATGGAAGCAGAAGACCACGCCGTCTTCCGTGCGCGATGGATTCTTCAGTCGACAGGACGCTCTGCTGCGAGTGAGCGCGTTGAGCCACGGCTGCAACTCGGTCGCGACGGACGCTGCATCCACCATTTTCGAAGATCGAAAATGGCGAAGACTGGGACGCTATCATCATCTTATTATAGTAGATGAAGAGTGAATCCACCTACAACACATGTTCTATACTGAATTAACGAATCACCCTAATATCAGTGATGACTGCAAATGAGTTGTGTATTGAGACGTGCTAAAGAAGCGCGCGCCTACGTACGGTCTCTTGCGACGGCTGCGCTGTTGCCGGAGAAGTCGACGCGGGCGACGCACTGAATCATGGGCGAGAGAATATAGAGAGATAGAGCCAAAGCCTGGATGAGAACGGATGAATGAATGAACGGCAACAGCACGAAAAGCAAATGAATCACGCGGCATCTTCAGAAACAGGGGGTTGGGGTACTTGTGATCGACTACGGCTCGCTATCGCTCGACACACTTGCGTACTTCTTCAACAACGACATAGACCACTCAACACTCCTAAGGCACAGCACCGATTTGCTCGGTCGACACAAAGAGCCCGGGTCGCTGTCGCTCGTGATCGTCGTGACGGCGTCGTGCTTGTCGTTCTAGAGCAGCTTCGGTTTCGAGGCTTCGAGAGAGCGCTGCTCGTGCATGAACGCCTGCCAGTCCATGGCTTTGTACTCAGCGAGCGGGCCGAGGTGCGTTCGGTACTTATTGATGAACGCGCGCACTTGCTTTTGGAGCTCGATGCGACGCGTCGGGAGCTCATCTTGCGTCGCGCAGTGCTGCGGAAGCAAGCGATAAAACAGCGGCCGCACGGTCCTGAGTCCAATAATGCCGGCTTCGCCCGACCGCACGCCGAAGAATGAAAAGAGCGGAGACGACAAGAGACACAAGAGGATCGACGACCAGTACCAGTCGGTCATGATCACGAGCACAACGCCGTACGTGAGCCAGAGCACGGGCACAGCGACCATCGAGAACACGATCTTCTTGCTCAAGACCACGTCACGGCCTTCGACCTTGACTTTCGAGCCCGCGAGCGCTTTCTTCTGCTCTTGCGACGCGACGTAGCGCGCCATGAGCCCGACCGGCGCGTTCAGTACCAACGACGGGAGCGACGCGAGAGCAAAGATAAACGCACCGTAGAGCGCCGAACCGATGGCGTCGTGGACGCTCCGCCATGGAATGAGTGGCACTTGATGGCCTTTCAAGCCCATGAGCTTCAGTGTGCGGTTGTAGTCGTCGAGTTGCTTGTGGAGGACCGTGAGGTCGTGTTGGGCTTCGGAGAGAGCGCTAAGGACCTTGTACCCTTCGGCAAAGCGACGGTTCATGTCTTGCTTCTCCTTAACTGTTAAACGCATGCCCGAGCGCTGGAAGAGCCGTCGCGCCGAAAAATGAGCTGGAGAATGTTGTAGTCTGGTGCCGTGACAATGACCGCGCGCATGCCTTCTTCGACGCGGTGCAAAAAGTCGTTGCATGCTTGACGCTTGTCTTTGCAGTACGTCTTCATGAGCTCGTCGCCGACCGTAATCGGCGTGCCAAACTCGACGGTCACGCGCCCACGGAAGCGATGGCCGCGAAAGTAGTTGAGACCCACTGGCACGACCGGGACGGTGACGTTGTACTTGTCTTTGACGCCGAGCGCAATAATCGAGACGCTGGTTTTGAGCGGCAGCAAGTCAGTGCGGTCGTGGAACCCGCCTTCGGGAAAGATGGCAATGCAATTGCCGCGTTTCAAGTGCGTATACACCTTGGCAAAAGTCACGCTTTGGTCCACCTTTTTGAAAATGCCAAATGGCGATGGCTCCAACACGGGCTTGTTGTTGCCGTCTTTCAGGACCCCTTTGACCACCATCTCTGTGTCGCTCACGACCTTCAAAATTTGGACGGGCACGCCGCTGGCTCTCACATCATTGCCTTGGAACCGCACTTGGTCGCCCGGGATCACTTGGGCTGTAAACTGCGTGTCCTCACCGACAACGGTGTACGGCAGCGGCTTGCGTCCGTCACTCCCGCTGTCGTCATCGTCGATCACTTGGAGCGTGGCGTCGGCGGCGTCGCGGAGTTTGATTTTGCCAGCGCCTGGGACGACCGAGTCTTGTGGCCGGGCAACAGGGATGCTGCCCATGATGGGACCCAAGTTGCCAATGACCGGGAGGTGCCAACTCTTTTCGGCAATGAGGAAACCGACTTTGCGCGGGCTGGTCATCACAACGGTAAACCCGTCGACAAACTGGTTCGCGTGGTTGCCGGTGAAAATCACGGGCCCTTCGACCGGGCCGTTGTCGAGGCCAACTATGTCAATGCTCTTGAACGAAATCGAGAGCACCGAGTTGAGAAAGACGCGGGCTGAGGAGTAAATCACATCCGACAGGTTGTGACAGAGCACACCGAGCATCAGGAGAAAGGCCGCGCCGCCGCAGTACGACGGTGGAATGCCCAGAAAGCTGCTCACGGCCTTGACTGGATTGAGTGAGTCGATCGACAGCGCCAAGACGACCGCAAGCGCGAGGCACTGCGACCAGACATCCTGGAGGACCTCGCGTTTGTAGAGCTTCATGAGTGGGCGATGGCGGTGCAACGATAGATGGAGCTAGAAGAGTGAAGCAGAGAAGAATGTGCGCAGCGACGGGAGCTTGGGAGCAGATCACGCCTTCGGTTTTGCTGCCGCGTATCGCCACGTTGGCAGTGCCAACGTGCGCCCAACTGTTGGTCTGTCACCAAGATTACGCCTGCTGATGACGATCAATTACCCATTGCTTTTGTTGTTCATATCCGCTCGTTCTGAAACCATGATCCGAGGTTTCGTCGAGTCAACGGTACGCGAAGAGAAAGCTCGCGCGTTTTTCACGTTGATCACGATCTTCCTTTCGGCCGACGGCGCCGTAAATGCAAAGATCTCTTGGACGACGGACACGTCCAGCAAAGTTAGATGTCCCGTCTCGTGAGCACCGACGACACTTTGACAAACGCAACTCGCATCTTGACCTGGGTGACGAGACTCTGACCCTCGAGTTTGACGAACATCGCCCTTCTGGCCATTGCTTGAAACTGGTTCCGCCTCGCCGGCCATTCCATCCTAATACCACAAAGGTAGATCTCCAACGTGTTCACGACACAGTTTGAAAGCAGCGCTTCAAGCAGTCCATCGGTCTCCTGAAGATTCATTCGGAAGAAGCGGACCGGGTCTCCTGAAGATTATCGGTCTCCTGAAGATTCATTCGGAAGAAGCGGACCGCGTCTAGGGTCTCGCCGACCCTGCGTTTTTGAAGCGTAGAAGCAAGTGGCGTCGTCGGGTCGCCCAGTGTTCGTAGCAACCGCACGAAACTCGTGCGGTCTCGGAGTTGGAAATCCACGAGACCCAGCACCTCCAGTCGGTTATTGATGAATATATCCATAGATGCGATCTCCTCTTGGCTGATGAAAAGCTTTCGCAGAATCGAAAATCGGTTGAGAATCCATGAGACAGTCGTCTCAGCAAGCCACGTTGACGTCTTGTCCCGATTGTTGATGAATATTTCTTCGACATGATCGAGTAGCTCGAGGACGTTGCTCGGAAACGTGTTTTCGGGAGTGTCGAAATCAAGTGCGAGCTTCTTCACGTGCAGTCGTCCTTCGGGATGCTCATTTCTCCAGGTCGTGGCTTCTTCTCGAAGAGATGTGTGTTAAACGGCCAGTGTCGAGGCATGAAGCGTGGCGTGGAATGCGGCAACAAGTACTCGATTATCGTGCGGTAGATCCCGCGTCGAGATTCTCCAGATGTGCCGCTTCCCATGAGCCCAGCCACGTAAACGGACTTCAACGTCATAATTTGCAACACCACGGATGGTTAAGGTACATGAAGTCGTGACAGCATCGTCTGCTCGGATGGCGCCTGTGGACACGACGAGTCCATCGTCCTCGTTGCCAGCGGCGAGGGCATTGAGAAACGCTGTGACGTTATCGTCGGAGCACGGAACCACATGAGGTTCCACGCACACACGCTTGCAAACGGCAAAGCCCTGCGAATGGTCTCGAATTGTTTCGCGGCTTCCAACGTCCGGGTCGCGATGGGGCAAAGTTTGATGTACCTGTTTGTCGTCACTGATATCCCGAAGCGGTGGTCGGATACTTTCCGCACACCGAAGCCACTCGCTCATACTTCCTCGTATTTGTCTCTTCTCTGCGAAACGCCGTTGTGATCGAGTCCTGGAGCACGTCCGGGTCGGTTACAAGCCGTTGTTGCCACGTCGGATGCGTGCGGTCCAGTTCGTCTTCCTTTTCTTTGCGTACATCGTGGAACTCCTCGTCTGTCGAGGCCTCGCAGTCGAGTGGCGTGGCGAAAGCATGGGGTTCGTCGAGCTGGATCGGCGGACTAGCATGCTATTCATCGATCACCAACGCCGGGTCGAGCATGAGACGCATCCAATAGAGATCGATCGATTTGCGGACGGCGCCGAGTCCGCCTAGAAGACATCGTTCGGTCCCCTGATGACGCGGTTCCGTGACGTTGATTTGGAGCGCGACAATCCACGCACCCGCTGCGTGTGAGAGTAAACGGTGGTCGCAACTGCCGCGTCCACGCGTCGGTCCTGCGCAACAGCGCATAGCGGGCTTCCCACGTCGCAATCTCGTCCATGTTTCAATGCGACTTGGAGACTGGGAGAAGCAAAGCTATCAGGCCGTGTCATTGGCTCATATGGCAGTCTGGGTATCAAAGGCAGAAGGTAGAAAAGGAATCCGCGATGGGTCCACACAGGAAGGACGGAGGTGCTTCATCAAAGGTCGGTTCTTCAAGTATTCATGTGATCTCGATAAGTTCGATCCCGTCGACATTGATACTCACTGAAGCTTCATTCATTTTCGAGTTCGTCATCAAAGCTTTCCTCATCACCAATACTCTCTTCGTCATCACCAGTACCGGTCTCATCGCTGTCGTCAAGTTCACTGTCGCCTTCACTCTCGGCCTCATCGAAAGTGAGACTCTCATCGTCGTCGAGCTCACTGTGCTCACCACCATCCTCATCACCTTCGGTTTCGTAGTAATCGGTACTTCCCATGTACGTTGTAATCTTCCGTTTGGCTGTAGGAGCTGCAAATGCAAAGATTTGCCTCACAACCGACGAGTCCAGAAACGCCAAAGGACCTGTTGTAGACAGCACTGTTGTAGACAGCACTGAGGAACGCGACTCGTTTCTTCACCTCAGCGACATGACTCGAATCGGTAGGCTTGGCGAAAACAGCTCTTCCAGCCGTCTCTTGGAACCGGTCCCACATCACTTGGCGTCGTTTTCCTGGAACCAAAATTGAGAGCCCAAACGTGCTCAAGACCCGGTTTGATAGTAGCGTCTGGAGCACTTCTTCGGCTTCATTGAGGTCCACTAGAAAGATACCGTCCAGTTGGTTGTGCTCGTCCGTGTCGCCAATATCGAGGTACTGAAGCGAGCCACCAAGTGCTGTGGTCGGATCTCTCAGTGTTTGGACGAATCGCGCAAAACTTGGACGATCATGTAATCGGAAATCGGCCAGGATCATGGTTTCAAGTGGACGCTCATGGAACATATCCATCTACGGGATCTCAACGTGGGTGATATCGAGCTTCCGCAGCATCGGAAACTTGGTTAGCACCAACGGCACCGTCGTATCTGGAAGCAGGCTGATGCTTTCTTCGTGGTTGTGGACCTGTAGTTCTTCGACATGATCAAGCACGGTCGAAAATGGCGCTTGGGAACGCGCCTTCGGCTTCGAAGAAATCGAGTGTCAGCTTCTTCACGCGGAAAGTTCCGTCGGGGTGTTCTTTTCTCCACATCGCGCATTCTTCTCGCAAGACTGGAGCATCAAACGGAGAAAGCCGACTTGTTTCGAACGACACATTGCACGGAATTGGTCATGAGAAGACGTGCTTGATCATCGCGCGGTAAATCGCACGGCGAGACTCTTGCGAAAACGATCTTGCCATGAGACCAGCGACATTGACTGTGTCCAAATCGTCCGAGTTCGCAATACCGTGGATGATCGCATCAAACAAGTCTCGAGCGGTCTGCGTATCTGCGTCTTGCATCGCAAACGTGGTCACGTCAAGTCTGCTCTCCTCGAAACCAGAGCCAAGCGCATTGAGCAACTTGATCGATTTCTTTCGTGACATCGATCGTGAACGCCACGATCACGTCCGAGTCGACGCAGCCATCGCGCGCGAGAGAGAACTTTGGCGACAAATTCCTTGTCCAGTCGTCGACACGAAGCAGCAACTTGTAGCGTGCGTCGCTAAGCTCATCGTTCATCTTCGAGAGGCGAACGCCAACTCTACGAAAATGACTTGGGCCACATACTGCCGAATTTAGAAGGGACGACCTGCACTCCTTGGAATGAACCGCACTTTGGTAGAGATCACTCAAATATCTGCGACGTGGCGTTGCCTTGCCACAGTTAACCTTCGTCAGTACGCACCATCTGCAACTTCGTCGTTCTCGTCGATGATGGTCTTGATCTCACGCTCGAAAACAGGAGCGGCAAACCCAAAGATGCTTGCCACAACGGACGAATCTAGCAAACTCAACACATTCGCTGGGTCATAGTGGGCATGGATGACGCTGAGAAATGCCGCTCGCTTGGTCACCTCCATCGCGAGAGGCGAACCGACCGGTTTCGCGCGGATGATTCTTCCAGCTGTGGAGTGAAAATGCTTTCGTGTCGCTTCGGTTCCGTTTCGTCGAGGGTACAAGAAGACGCTCAGCTTTTCCAGAACGTAGTTCGTTTCGAGTGCTCGGCCGAGTTCATCTGCTTCTGTGGCGCGTAAGCGAAAGACGTCACCCCATTCTTGGCCATCTCCAATGTGGAGCTTGCGTAATCCGAGTGCGAGAGGAGTCGTGGGATCCCCCAAGGCGTGGATGAATCGCACGATACTCTCACGGTCTACTAGCGTGAAATCCGTCAAGGAGAGCGCTTGAAGCGGAAACTGGCGACCCACCCAGAAGATATCCATCGATGAGATCGCGACGTCGGAGATATCGAGTGCTCGTAGACCCGTGAACTTGTTGAGGATGAACCTGACTGTTGCCTCTTGGATCTGGTCGTTGTGATTCTTAATCACAAGCTCCTCGATGCCATCGAGTAGGTCGACCAGGGCGCTTGAGACCGAGTTGTTCTCGTCGTAGATCAACAGCACGAGCTTCTTTACCCGCAACTTTCGCCCGGGATTTGCGCTTCTCCATCTTGTATCTTCTTCGCGCAAGAGTTGACCGTCAAGCTCCGTGATCTCAACCATATCGATAAGAAGATTACATGGCGACGAATGGGACAACAAGTGCTCAATCATTGCGCGGTAAATTCCGCGTCGTCCTGCTGGTGACTTGGATTTGTTCATCAGCCGAGCCAGCTCAATCAATCCCACATTGTCGGCGTTCGTGATGCCGTGAATAATGGCGTCACACAGTTCGCGCACCTCGTCTTCCAACGTTCGCGCACTTGCCCAGCCGCCAACTTGGATCCCATTCTCCGGGCTCGCGGGCGAAAATGCGTTCAGAAACTTGGTAATAATCTCGTGCGAGCATCCGCCCATCGCTGGTTCAAAGCGTACGTGTTCGCACACAGCAAAGCCTTTTCGAACGCTCTGAAGATCCTTGAGGGCTTCGACAACTTCGTTCGTCACGGGGCATTCATCGAGGGAGAAAAACACGCGATCGATCTTGATCGGGACGTGGCGTTTCGACACTTCGTCCGCTTGAGCATCCCACGACACGGGCTCCAATCCTTCACTCTCCTTGATCAAATCGAGTATGGCGTAAACGTACTCTCTCTTCATGTGCTGTGTGAGGTAACTGTCGATCGGAGTGACAATCGAGTAGTGCACGATCACTGGATTCTGCACGAGTTGCTGTCGCCACTGTGGCCGCGCCGGCGTGAGCGCGTCCTCTAACTCATTACGCACTTTCAAATACGATGCGTCCGTTGATGCGGCGCCGCCGAGCGTCGAGACAAAGTACTGGTTCAATCGCTCAAAGAACCGAACGTCTTCGACGCGCAACGACAAGAGCTCGATCTGCAGTATGAACGCACCGCCGCGCTTGAGGACCTCGAGCGCCAACATGTCTCTTCCCACCGGCGCCCACGTGCCGTCGGGTTTCTTGACGACCAACGATGGATCCAACGTGAGCGCGAGGTACAAGAGGTCGATCGCTTCGCGGACTCTGCGGAGGTGGTTATTGGAAATCTTGCGGTACAGGATGTTGGCGGTGGCTTCCGAGACCGTGACTTTGGCCGCCACGATAACGGCCGAGTCGACGCAGCCGTCACGCGTAAGCGTGTACCGCATACTATCGTCAGGGAAGAGCGAGAGCCATGGCACGAGCGCTTGTTGAAGGGCCGCGCGCTCCATTTTCGGAAATGAACAAGTGAAAAGGTGGTGCCGCGCGAGATGCTAAATTAGTGCTTCGGCACAGATCCTGTGTTGACACAGAAGAAGCACTGATAGAACACTCCGTCCAAGGATCCGGATAATATCGGCAGGCTTGTTGCATTTTGATTTCGCTAAGCCAATAGATTGTCTGGCTCACGAAGTCAAATTTGTCTGGTCCACTAAGATAGCTGTTTCATGGTGCTGGTCTTCGCGCGTTCTTCAACATGACGGAGCTGCGCACACGCTATTCGCCTCTCTGCGCCCGTGGATCAAGCTCCTCGGCAGGTACAGCGGCTCATGTAAGTTCAAGGACCCTTCGCGCACGGAACTCGGCGTCGTCTTTCGGTT
>JAADWR010000074.1:0-21501 GCA_023336345.1 Pythium inflatum | reverse complement strand
TACCACACATTCGGACAACATTCTAGAGAGCCATGCTGGGAGAACCTTGCTTCACCACTTCGTTGAATCCGTGTGCGATGAGCGACGCCAGCAGTGACGATGATGATGGCATTGCGGACAGGATCTTTCCGGGCGCGACATTTGCCGACAGAGCGGAATTTAAGCGAGTAATTGCCCTCGACAACGCTGAGGTACAGTGCGGCATCCCTCCGTGTAGGCTAATTTAGCAAATGAGTTTGGTGTCTCCCATGACTAGAACGCACGACGCTGCTACTTTCCGGAGAACACGGCCGAGAGTGTGACAGCGCGATGTTGCGACCGCGAGTGCGGCTACGTGGTTCGTACGCGTGCACGCCCGAGAGGGTCTATTGAAGTGACGTCATGCCACGTGATGCACACGTGCCGGTTCGACTCCAAGCGCTCGCCTCCGAGCAGCTTGGTCGAAGAGATTGCGCGCGTCTCTCTGCGGTACAACCCCGACGCAAAGCCGGCGGACGTGATCTCGCGCGGGCTCGTCGATCACGGCTACACTATCGCGTACATGCAGGCGTATCGTGCACTCGCTACCATCCGTCGCACGTTCAAAACTGCGAATGAGCTCAGCTACGGGTTGGTCAAGCCATGTGATCCTAGCATGACGTATGAACGAAACGTACCCTATGTACCTATGTACGTTTCGTTCATACGTCATGCTAGGATCACACGGAACGTGAGGAGTACACGTTATGTTGGGTGACCAGAGATCTGACTTGCTGTTTTGGGTGTAGAGATGCAAGAGCGAAACCCTGGGTCGATTGTCGATTTTCAAAGTGACGCGGACGGTCATATCACAAAAGCCTTTGTCATGCTTTCGTCTTGGAGCCAGAGTTTCTTGCGCTGCTGCCGGTTCTGTCGCTGGACGCGTGCCACTTGAAGTGCAAGGAAGGAGGTACACTGTTTGTGGCCAGCGCGTTGTCTCCCAATCGTGACATCGTCGTCGTGGCGATCGGCATCGGTATGATCGAGGACAAGGAGCACTGGGAGTGGTTTTGTCGGAACGTGCGCGCTGGCTCCACCCTCCACGCCGAGCCGGATACTGTCGTCATGAGCGACCGCGAGAAGGGCTTGGACACGGCACTCGAAACAGTCCTACCTGAAGTACCACACGGTTATTGCAGCTTCCACTTGAAGAAGAACGTCGTGACCAACTACAAGACGGACCTGAAGGGCAACGTTGTGAACCTCGCAAAGGCGCTGACCGAGACAGAGTACCGCGATCTCCTTGCCGCCTGCACGCTGATTTCAGAGGAAGCTACTGAGTTCCTGAAAGGTACCGTATTCCCCTTTTGTTCCGTGCTCACTTTCAATAACGAATGCTCTATGTCTACTGTGTATGCAGCTGATATCCCCGGGCCTAAGTGGGCTACGTGCTTCTTTCCGCGGCCACGATTCGGCATGGTGACGACAAACATTTCGGAAAGTTCCAACAGTTGGCTACTTGAAGAGCGTGAGCACACTTGGTTCAGTTGCCTTGCAACCGTCATGCACAAGGTCAGTGACCGTATGTACCGCAAACGCAAGGAGTACGAAAAGCTCGAGGGACCGGTGGTGCCGTGGGTCCGCGCGAGGGTGATGAAGAACTCCAAGATAGGCCGGACCGCCAGGTCAGCACGTCGAATGAAACTCTGTACGAAGTTCTTCGCCACAGTACGCCGACGTACGCCACGGTGTGTCTCGAGACGCGGGATTGCTCATGTCGCTTCTGGAAGGAACATCAGTACCCGTGCGTCCATGCGTGTGCAGCTATCATCGAAAAAGGCGAGAACCCGATGGACTACGTGCCGAGTTACTACTCCACTGCTCGGCTTCAACAGCTATTCGAGCCGTTTGCCCAACACGTTGTCTCCGATTCGACGAAGCCTCCTATCGTGACGAAGCGTCGGGGCCGTCCCAAGAAGATCCGCGTCCGGAACCGATCCGAGTACATCAACGATGACTCCCCAGTGCACTGCTCCCTCTGCTCGGGTCGTGGACATAACAAGCGCACTTGCGAGCGTCGTGCGAAGAAGTAGAAGCAGAAGCACAAGGAGTAGATGTGCAGTTACAGGGAACATGCGGTTGACACAGTAAGCAGAGAGTACACGGTAGGAAAGGTGCATATCAGACGCCGAGTGGAGCAAGAAGGTCACGTGTCATTCTCAAGCACAAATTGGTTGCTCAAAGAGGGTCAATCATACAACCGATCTACAGATCGTAAATAGTTTGTTTTTTCACCCGTAATTTGTAAATTCCCCTTCTATGTAGTATACTGATAGAAGTGTTTTGGAAAAACTAGAGCAGATTTCATAAGATAAAAATCCCCGCATCACCGTGAATCCCCTTTTACAGAATAATCGACCCTGCAAAACACGCAGGGCTCAGGCTCATCTACGAGAAGGGATTTGAACCCGGCACAGCAGGACGAGAGGGTCGGCGTCATCCCACCAGACCAGATCAACCCCTGGCCAAATGAACACTTGTGGAGATATCAACGGAAACTCTCAAATATCAGTACGCGGTTGTGACATGAGTCCAGTAATATGGGAACTTGTGGAGGTAGATATCAAAGTCAACGCTCCTGATTTTGATCGATTTTAGTCCTCGAACCCGTTTCCTTTGATATCTACAAGAGAGTTCGAACTACAGGTGTTCAGTATTCTATTTTTATGCACAGATTATCTGTTTTCCCAACTACAGGTTTTAGTTAGCAACCCCATTACTGACATTTGGGAATGCATGCACTGCAAGCTCAATCTGTGTATGGAGTGTGCCAGAGGCGGACGAGCAGCCTGCCCTCAGTGTCCACAACGCCAACAAGCTGTTGAACTCGAAGACGAAGTGGTTGTCGTCGGTGTGGTCACTGCCCCACCTGTTTGCACTGCATGTAAATTCGAAGATGGATACTGGCTCCGTGATGGACCACAATGTGACCATTCGCGCCATGCGACGTGTCTTGAAGCATTCAACGAAAGGGAAGGTATCCAGGGTCCAGGTGCATTTGTATGTCCCGGTTGTGCACATCCATCCGCAGGGCCTCTCTTCTAAGACCCACACCACAAACCGCAAGAGTTTGAGTTTTACCACGGTGAACATGTCGATGACCACCAAGACGACCCCGATGCGGATCAAGAAGATGGGATGACCAATCCAGTTGACGAGATCGAAATCATTTCCATTTCGAGCGGAGAATCAACTGTGATTTGAAGAGGAGATGCAGGCAGTTTGCCAATGGCATCAAATCTTCCATCGCATCGCGAACACTGTCGGCAACATGGCGTCGTCCTTTAACACCTTGACTTGCGAAGCTGGCGTAAGACCAACAGGTTCTTCGTGGAGGCGATCGATGACGTCTCGTGCGAGCGAGCCGCTGAGTTGGCTTTCTTCACGGTCCAACCCATCGTCCAGCAGGTATTGTACAACCGTCTCACTTTGCTCATTTTGAGACCGCCCCGCACACCGTTTGGCCAGTTTGAGAGACCAACGCCGTCGTTCTGGGACAAACGTAAACGAGCACTTCCAAAGGAACACACCGCACAAAGCCAAAGTCGCATGGTGGTGTTGAACCGGGTATCACGTTCGAGAAAGTCGACCAGTTTTGTGGCCTTGGACAACGACATGGGTGAGGCTCTCGTTGGCGTCCTTACGCGTTTCGCGACTTTGCTCAGTCCAACGAGGATCTGCGCAATCATCAGGGACTTCGTCGGGTTGACAAAACTGACGCGACTGCCATCAATACTCTCTTGGACCACCCGGCGGAAGGGCGGGTGACCACCACTTAGCATCTCCGGCTTGCTGTTGTGTTGAAGATTGCAGCACGGAGCTTTTCAGCCGACCACTGACTCTCGTTTGTCTTCGCGAGTTGATTGATGATGCGGCCAAGACGCTTGGAAGCTCCACAAATCGCTGTGGCAGTGGGTTCGGAGACCCTTCTGCCTCGCAGAAGTCTACGAATCGACGCAGACTGCCCGCTTAGTCCGCTCGTGTTCGCGGCTTGAGGCGCACGTTTGCGAGTTTTGCTGCAGCCACCGCATCACTATAGAGTTGGCTGTCGGTCAATAGCTCCATTCGCCGAGTTTTTCAGACTGGCATTGATAGCTTTGTCACCGGAGCTGCTGGGCGTCGATCATGCCGCCAACCCCTTCTTGCCTTGCAGCTTCGTGCTGTATGCTGACGAGTCGTCACTCTTTGTATCACCTCGCCCTGTGACTATCCAATTTATTATAATTCTTGCTGTATAAATCCCCTTGTCTGTACCCACATAACCGCTCAAGTGTTCCATTCGTACAGATTCTTGTACACTGGCGCACCCACACGGTGTGGGCCACACCTGATTGGCACTGAGTGCGATGATCGACTTTGGTAAATTCGTCTTTTAGCCAATCAAAACGTGTTCGCACAGGTAGTTTACAGCTCCAGTGGGAAAAAATCTCTGCCCGAAACCTTCGCTCAAGGTTCGGCCGGCAGATTGCCAGTGCTACCATGGCGACCGCAGCGACGCTGCCCAGCCGCCAACACGACTGGATCGTGTGGCAAATGCTCGACTCTCTTTATCCGACCGGTGGGTTTGCGCATTCGCTAGGTCTCGAAGCCGCTGTTCAGGAGAACGTCGTGCTGACCAACGACCAAGGCGCGTCGCTACGTGAGTTTCTCCAGTCCACTGTGTTCCAGGCCGGCAATTTTGCATTGCCGATTGTTTTTTCCAGTTTCTGCGCTTCACAACCGTCCGAGGGCGCGCTTTCCGCCTCTCTTGTCGAGTCATTTCTCGCGCTCAATGCTCGCGCGACTGCGCTCTACTCCAACCACGTCGCGAAGAAAGCTTCCCTCGCCCAGGGCGCAGCGCTGCTGAGGCTCGCTATCTCCACGTATCACGCTACGCCCGGCGATGCGTTTGACGTCCTCGTGATGATCCGCAAAGAGACCAAGAAGCGCAAGCAAGTCGGCGTCCATCACGCTGTTGTTTTTGGTGTGGTCTGCAGTCTCTTGCGCATCGACGCCGACACGTGCCAGCGCATGTACCTCTTCTACGTCTTGCGCGACGCGCTCAGTGCCGCTACTCGGCTGAACCTGATCGGTCCTATGGAAGCAACCCGCATCCAGTTTGCGATGGCGCCAGTGCTCGAAGATGTTGTCGAGAAGAAGAAAAACCGCAAGATCGACGATTCGTACTCGTCGGCACCAGTGCTAGACCTCATTCAGGCCATGCACGATCAGCTGTACACGCGTATCTTTAACAGTTGATTATTATTGAATGTCTAGGAATCGATTTGTTGCGTCTGTGCAAGCTCCACGGCCGTGAGTACACAACACGATGCGATCGTGAAGCTGAGACCACGCCAGACTTCAATTTTCTTGGCGAGTTCCGAGATGCGATGGTGCATTTCGAGGTCTTGCTGGACGCGGGAGACGCTGTCTGGGGTGGACGTGACGGACTCGTGACTTCCACAACTCGTTCCAAAGAGACGCCGTTTGCGCGAGTTCTCGTGCAGAGCGAACGCCGGCGACGGAGACACAGCGCTCAAAGCAGGTAGGACTCGCACGACAGCGTCATGCGGCTGCTGGGACTGCAGTTTCGATAATCCTTGGGCTGCATTGTATAACGTAAAGAGATGTCGATTCGCCACCGCTACAAGTCGTAAATACTGGCGAGCGCTCGCGTCAAAATGCGACTGAAGGTAACGGACTTGCTCTTCTGCACAGTGGATCATGAGCTGGACAGCTTGTTGAGACGAAGCGGTTGGAGTTATGGAAGATAGCTGCTGGATCTGTTGGTACGACCGAATACTCGCGAGAAGATCGTACTTGGTCTTGACAGTCGTAGACTGCTGGAGTAAGAAGTGATTGACTTGACCAACGAGCTCAGCGAGCTCGAGTTTGTCCATGGTTTTCTCGTACATGATCTCGAGGATCTGTTACAGAGCATACTTGTCAGCCTCATGACTATCTCTTTGGCAGGTTGTGACGTACGTGGAGGTGTGTGGACGAGAACATGGGCTGCTGTAGCGACGGAAGATTCCTTGTGGTCGTGTCGGGTGCAGCCTCACCCAATAATCTATGCCAATGCCGCTTGACGCGCTGAATCTCGGCCTGGAGGTGTTTTCCCTCGGCTTTTAGCTCGGCAGACATGGACGGGCGACCTGGCGGCGTCGACGAAAGCATCGGCTCTGATTGAGGAGACGACACAGCGTACGCATCGTCACCTGGCCGCCGGCGGCGCTTGTGCGATTGCGGAGTGCTCGCTCCGCCAGTTGGTGCTGCTGCGTTCCCTTCGCTCGACGTGCGTTGCTGTGCCAATCGAGCGCGCGTCTCCCAGTCGACCCACTCGGTTCGCAGTCGCTCCAGCTCACTGACTGATGGCGTCACGCACGTCTACAGTTCATAAAGAGAGCGTTACCGATGCAAGCGCCACGAGGAGAGGTGTTCACGCACGAGAATGACGCGACTGAACGGTGGGATCTGCACGAGCACGCGGAGCGTCGCGTCGAGCACCGTGAGGAACCCGCAGCGCGTGCACAGCAGCACTCCGTCGACTTCGCGATCTACAGCAAGGAGCACGTGGCAGCACTCGCACGCGACCATGCGCGTTGAACAGGCGCCACTGCGTCACGTTAGACTAGTCACTCATGCCCAAAGCTGCTCGAGGGTACCAGGTGAGATAGAGCGGCGCGAGCGGCGCGGTCGGGAGCTCTGCGATACAGAGCGTATCGCCTGGCGCCGACGCGACGGCGCGGCTGCGACAGCGCGACGAGACGCAGCGCCACATTATTGGACTACAGCACCAACGGTTGCGCAAAGTGTGGACCCAAATCCAGAAATTCAGGAAGAGCTTTCGAGAGGAGCGCGGGAACTTACGTATCATTTTACACAGGCTGTTGGTAATGATAATACCGTTTGCTTCATATACTAATGCCATGCAAAATCAAAACTATCAAATAACACAGGGTATTATGTGAACCCACGAACACAAACCGTCGTGCATCTCACTTTCCGCGGCGATGGGACGGACGCCGCCACGGACTTTAGGCGGCGCCCTCCGCGCGGCCTCGCGCGACAATCTTCTCACTCTGCATCCTTCCCCGTCGCCACCAAGTCTCCCACGTCTCCCGTTTCGTCATGGCGACCGACATCCGTCCCGGCGTGATTACGCGCCGTGAGCTCCCGCGGTTCAGCAGTCGCCGCTTCCGCGACGACGAAGAGACTGCTGTGCGCTCAGACCACTTGCCCAAGCTCAAACCTGAAGAGTTTGCGAACGCTGACACGCTGCTGGCCCACGGCGCCCACTCGATGCACGAAAAGCTCGCGGCGGTGGTCGAAGACGCCCTCGGCGCGCCGATTTTAAGCATGGACGTGCGCTTTCGCAACGTCACGGTCAACGCGTCGTTTACGATTTACCCACCGGCGTTCGGGAGCACGCTCCAAGTCCCCACACTCCTGACGCCACTGAAGAAGGTGGTCCAGCGCCTGTGCTCGCGGCAGTATACTGTGGAACAAGAGATTCTCCATGGTGTGACGGGCGCGTTTCGCCCTGGCCGCATGACGCTCGTGCTCGGGGACCCAGGGTCTGGTAAGTCGTCACTCATGAAGATTTTAAGTGGGCGGTTCCCCATCGCGCGTAATGTCCGGTACTCTGGTGAGATTACGTACAATGGGGCGAGTCGCGAGGCGCTCGGGAAACGCCTGCCGCGGTACGTTGCGTACGCCGACGCCCAGGACGTTCACTATGGCCGTATGACCGTCGAAGAGACGTTTGCGTTCGCCCACGCTTGCTCCGCCGGCAAGGATCTGCCTGAATGGGTCGTCCAGGCGCTCTCAAAGAGAAACGTTGAGCGCCCAGACAGTGCGCTCGAAGTTGTGCGAGCGTACCATCACCACGGTCCCGACCTCGTGGCCAAGACGCTCGAGCTCGACGTCAAGAAGGATGCTATGGTCGGCGACGCTGCGCGACCGGGGCTTTCGCCGACTGATATGAAGCGATTGACCCTCGGCGAAATGGCATTCGGTTTGACGTCCGTAGAGATTGTTGATGAGATCAGCTCGGGCATGGACCCTGCAGCGAAACTCGCGATTGTGGAGTCGCTCCGAAGCATGGCAGTGCATCTCAACCGCACGGTGATCGCGTCGCTTAACCGCCCGTCGGCCGAGGAGTTTGAGTCGTTTGATGACGTCGTCGTGCTCAAAGATGGCCACATTATCTACCACGGACCACGCACTGAAGCGCTCCCGTATTTTCAAAAGCTTGGGTTTGTCTGTCCGCCCCGCAAAGAAGTGGCCGACTTTTTGCTTGAGCTCGGGACGCCGCGGCAGAACGCGTATAAGATCCCGACAGCTGAGCTCATACCAACGACGCCGGCCGAGTTTGCAGCGAGTTTTCAGCAGTCGGAGATTTTTCAGGCGACGATGCAGTACATGGACACACCACATGAGCACGCGCTCGGGACGTGCATTCCCTCCTCGGAAGATATGACCCAGTTTCGCCAGAGCTTTGGCGAGGACCTCGCGCTGCTTCTTCGTCGTCATTTGCTGCTATCACTGCGGAACAAAGCCTTCATCATTGCTCGCGCGGTCATGGTGCTATTGATGGGCGTGTTGTACGGCACGACGTTTTGGCAGATCCTCGACACGAGCCCGTCACTCATTGTCGGTCTGCTGTTCTCGTGCAGCATGTTTTTGTCACTCGGTCCGGCAGCACAAATTGGCGAGTTCATGGACAATCGCGCTGTCTTCTACAAGCAACGTGGCGCCAACTTCTATCGCACGTCGTCGTATGTGATTGCATCGTGCTTTGCCCAACTCCCGCTTGCACTTGTGGAGGCGGTTCTCTACGGCAGCTTTCTCTACTGGATGGGCGGATACGTGAACATCGCGGATCGCTTTGCCGAGTTCTTGTTCACGCTCTTCTTGTGCCAAAAGTGCTTCACGGCGTTTTTCTTCTTGCTCTCGTCCGCGGCGCCAACACCAAGTGCAGCGCAGGGCCTCGCCGCTGTGTGCATCATGGTCTTTGTGTTGTTGAGCGGCTTTTTGATCACCAAGACCAACATCCCCGGCGTCTTTCATTGGCTCTACTGGATCAACCCGATCGCATGGTGCATTCGAGCGCTTGCTATCAACCAGTACACGTCGTCGCAGTACAAAGTGTGCGTGTACAATGGCGTCGACTATTGTAAGGCGTTCAAGCGCACAATGTCGGTGAACAGTCTCGTAGCGTTTGATTTCGACGACAACACCTCATGGGTCTACCGGTCGTGGATCTTTTTCTTGGGCGCCTACGTCGTCTTTATGTTCTTGTCGTTCTTGTTCCTCGAGTTCAAGCGATTTGAGACACCAGAAGATACGATGGCGGTCCACTTGGATCTCAAGGCAGTCAAGAAGCATGCAAAACTACATCGATTTGGAGCGAAACACAAGGATGAAGAGTTGGGGACGTATACCGAAGTCAAAACACCAACTGTTGTGCCAGTGATCGATTTTTCCCACAAGAACCCAGAACTTGCGCTCACGATCCCCCACGTCGGAGCGAGTGGTTTTGTTCCCGTAACACTGGCGTTCCAAGATCTGTGGTGTTCCGTGCCCGTGCCCAATGGCACCGGCAGCGAAGAGACCGACTTGCTTCGCGATGTATCCGGCTTCGCACTCCCCGGCACGATGACAGCACTGATTGGTGCCCGTGGTGCCGGCAAGACGACATTGTTGGACGTGATCTCGGGTCGCAAAACGACAGGCAACATTCGCGGCGACATTTTCCTCAACGGATACCCAGCGAGTCGCTTTGTCCTACAACGATGTGCTGGGTACTGCGACCAAGTCGATATCCACTCGGACTCAGCGACTTTCCGTGAAGCTTTGCAGTTTGCAGCGTTGCTTCGGCAAGACGTATCGATCTCCAAGACTGAAAAACTCGCGTTTGTCGAAGAGTGCATTGATTTACTCGAGTTACGACCGCTTGCGGACCGCATTATCCGGGGCGCATCGAAGGAGCAGCTCAAGCGACTCACGATCGGCGTCGAGATGGCGTCATCGCCGAGCGTGCTCTTTGTGGACGAGCCTGTGTGTACACTCGACGGTCGGTCGGCCATAGTCATCATGAACAGCCTCCGCAAGGTCGCCGATACCGGTCGCACCGTCATTTGCTCGATGGACCGTCCGTCGACTGAGATCTTTTGTCTCTTTGACGCTGCCCTCGCACTCCAACGCGGTGGTCAAATCGCATTCTTTGGGCAGATTGGCGACGACGCGACCAAGTTTATCGAGTATTTTGCGACGGTCCCAGGCATCGCACCGCTCAAGCCAGGACAGAACCCTGCGACATGGGTGCTTGACGCACTGGACGCGCAACACAATCGCCCGCGCGTTCACCACCGTCAGTCGTCGCTGGACGGATCGTCTACAATGGCTCCGCTGGTCGATTTTGCTGCCCACTTTGAAGCGAGTGATCAGTGCCGTATCCTCGAAGAAGACTTGGACCAAGACGGCGTCACGCGCCCCTCAGAGTATCTCCCAGAGATTACATACGAGACCAAGCGCGCGGCGGGTGCGTTTACACAGTACACAGAGCTCCTCAAGCGGTCGCTCCGTCTCCACTGGCGCACGCCTACGTACGACCTCACGCGCATGGTCATGAGCGTCATCCTCGCGGCGTTCTTTGGGGTCATGTACAATGGCACGAACTTTGAAAAGTACCGAGGCGCGAACGCTGGCGTCGGCTTGATCTTCTTGAGCTCGATCTTCCTGGGTTTGGTGGCCTTCAACAGCGCTGTCCCAGTCGCTGCTGCTGAACGCTTGGCCTTCTATCGCGAGCACGAGTCGCAGACGTACAACACGCTCTGGTACTTCATCACGAGCACTGTGTCCGAGTTTCCGTTCGTGCTGCTCTCGGGGCTCATTTTCACGGCCATTCTCTTTCCGCTCGTGGAATTCGACGGCTCGAACCACAATTTTGTTTTCTACTGGCTCGTGATCTCGCTCCACTTGCTCAACCAAGTGTACATGGCGCAGTTCTTGGTGTACACGCTCCCGACCGCCAAGCTCGCCGCAGGAATAGGGTCGCTGCTCATGTCGATCTTTTTGCTCTTTGCAGGGTACAACCCGCCGACGTACAAGATCCCGACGGCGTACAAGTGGATCCACTACGCGTCGCCACCAACGTACACCATTTCGGCATTGTCTGCCCGCGTCTTTACGATGTGCTCAGGTCCTGGCGGCCCAGAAGATGCGTGCAAAGTGCTCTTGGGCTCGCCCGCCAAGTTTGCCGGCGCGACCATGAAGGGATTCATCGAAGCCGCGTTCAAGTACAAGGAGAGCACCATGTGGCGCGACGTCGCGATCCTCTATGCATTCACCGTCGGCTTTCGCGTGCTTGCGCTCGCGGCGCTGCGCTTTGTGAACCACCGCAAAAAGTAAAACGGCAGAACGCGCGTCCGATCGAGAAGGGCACGAACGCATACGCAGTCAATTCGACTGAAACATTTCAATCGACAACTAATTGAGTCTGTCTCAGCGATTACTACTGTCGACTCGACAGGGTCTCCTCCAGAATGCGTTCTTGGGAAGAATTGTGTGGACAAGAGTCTCGCCCACACAATGCGACGCTCCAGTAGGATCGCCCACACGAACCATACGACGTGTACTACTGCCGACATGGGTGAGCTTTCTGAAATGGTGGATACGCTCGACTCCCTTGCCGCGTCTGTTGAACACATGTCACCAGGAAGAAGCGCTGTTCCAGACCCATCATTGATAAGTAGTCACAGGGAATCCATTTTGACAATACAAACTGGATACCCAAACCGAATCTTCAAGGTGCTATATCACAAGAAGCCCAATGGATGGAGGTCTCTAACGAACAGCACTTTGCATCTTGGTGCCATGGTCAGTGCCGCTTCTTGATGTCTGCGTTTTCTGCCATTCATCGCTCGTGGCAGATGCGTGTCGCTGCATGGATCCGTCTGCACCCAGCACGCGACTGCAACCCGCCTGTCCATTGTCGGTCTATTTCCATAGGTACCAAAGTATCACATTCGACAGGATCCAGGTGGTCTCGTCGCCTGGCGCGAGTCGACGCGCCTGGCGCGTCATCTTCGCTCCCCAGCCGCTGCTGTCGGCGTCCTCACTCGCGATTCGACTGAGTAGCGTACAAGACCAGTGACCATGGCGTCGCCGTCGGACGCCGCGCCGCTGCCGCTGCTGTCGCGGCCGCCGTCGTATCCCGATGTGATCACGCGCCGCCAGCTCCCGCGCTTCAACAGCCGCCGCTCGAGCATGCTCGACGAAGAAGACGAAGAAGAGGTCAAGCGCCACCAGGACGTTGCGATGCTCACGACCAAGCTCGCGCCCGAAGCGCTCGAAAGCGCCGATACGCTCATGGCGAACGGCCACTTTACGATGCACGAGACGCTCGCGGCGATTGTCGAAGACGCGCTCGGGACGCCGATTCCGAGTATGGACGTGCGCTTCCGCGACCTCACGGTCCAAGCGACGTTCACGATCTATCCGCCTGCGTTTGGGAGCACGCTCCAAGTCCCGACGCTGCTGACGCCGCTGAAAAAAGTGGTTCAGCGCCTCTTGTCGCGTCAGCAAGTCATCCAGAAAGACCTACTGCACAACGTCACGGGCGTCTTTCGTCCCGGCCGCATGACGCTCGTGTTGGGCGACCCAGGTTCTGGCAAGTCGTCGCTCATGAAGCTACTGAGTGGGCGGTTCCCAGTCTCACGCGACGTCAAAGTCTCGGGCGAAATCGCGTACAATGGCGTGACGCGCGAGCACTTGGGCAAGCGCCTGCCGCGCTACGTTGCGTATTCAGACGCGAATGACATGCACTATAGCCGCATGACGGTCGAAGAGACGCTTCGGTTTGCGCACGCGTGCTGCGCCGGCAAGCAGCTCCCGAAATGGCTCGTCAATGCGTTGTCAGGCGCGTCGAACGAAGAGAGCCAGGAGCACGCGCTCGAAGTCATGACGGCGCACCATCGCCACGCGGCCGATGTCGTCGCCAAGCGCCTCGGTCTCGAAGCCACGAAGAAAGTGCTGGTTGGTGAACCCGGAATGCCCGGCTTGTCGCCAACGGACCGCAAACGATTGACGATTGGCGAAATGGCGTTTGGCTTGAAATCCGTCGAAATTATCGACGAAATCAGCTCGGGCATGGCGCCCGAAGCCAAGTTTGCGATCGTTGACTCGCTTCGCAGCATGACGATCAATTTCAACCGCACGGTCGTCGTCTCAATCAGCCAGCCATCTCCCGAAGAGTTTGAGCTCTTTGACGACGTCTTGGTGCTCAACGACGGCCACATTATCTATCATGGACCGCGCATTGAAGCCCTCCCGTACTTTCACAAGCTCGGCTTCGAGTGTCCGCTCCGCAAAGACGTTGCCGACTTTTTGCTCGAGCTCGGGACGCCGCGCCAGCGTGCATATGTCAGCGCAAAGGCTGACCTCGTGCCCATCACGCCGGCCGAGTTTGCGACGTGCTTCCAGCAGTCGGAGATTTACCAAGCCGCGATCCAGTTTATGGACACGCCGCATGAGCACGCTGAAGGCTCGTACATTCCGACGGCGCAAGAAAAGGGGCAGTTTCGCCAAAGCTTTTTCGAAGACCTCGCGCTCTTGCTCCGTCGCCACTTTCTCCTTGCGCTTCGCAATAAGGCGCTCATCATTGGTCGCACTGTCATGGTGCTGCTCATGGGCGCGTTGTACGGCACGACGTTTTGGCAGATCCTCGACACGAACCCGCAGCTCGTGCTCGGTCTCTTGTTTTCGTGCAGCATGTTCTTGTCGCTCGGCCAAGCCGCGCAAGTCGCCGAGTTCATGGGCAATCGCGCTGTCTTCTACAAGCAGCGTGGCGCGAACTTCTTCCGCACGTCGTCGTACGTCATTGCCTCGTGCGTCGCGCAGTTTCCGCTTGCGCTGCTCGAATCGTTGTTGTACGGCAGCTTGCTCTACTGGATGGGCGGCTACGTCAACGTCGCCGAGCAGTTTATCAAGTTTCTCTTCACGCTCTTTTTGTGCCAAATGTGCTTTACGGCATTCTTCTTCTTGCTCTCGTCGGCCGCGCCGAACGCCAGCGCAGCGCAGGGCCTCGCAGCGGTGTGGATTTTGATCTTTACGCTGCTCAGTGGCTTCTTGATCACGAAGACTAACATGCCAAACTACTTTCACTGGCTCTACTGGATCAACCCGATTGCATGGTGCATTCGAGCGCTAGCTGTGAACCAGTACACGGCCCCGCGATACATGGTGTGCGAGTACAAGGGCGTCGACTATTGCAAGGTGTACAAGCGGACGATGGCCAAGAACAGTCTTGCGGCGTTTGATCTCGACGACAACACAGCGTGGGTCTACCGCGCGTGGCTCTTTTTCGTCGTTGCGTACTTTGTCCTGATGTTCTTTTCGTACTTGCTCCTCGAGTTCAAGCGCTTCGAGACGCCGGAAGATACGTTGGCCGTCGGCTTGGATCTCAAGGCAGTGAAGAAGAAGGCCAAGAAGAACCAGTTTGCCGAAGACGGACGCGACACGAGTCTCTTTCAACGGGACGATCAGGGAGAGGCTATGGATTGCTATGTTCTCCACGCCACCACGCCGAACGGTAGTGCCAACAAAACGGCCGACAAGCGTGGGGAATCCTATCGCGAAGTTGCGATTGCTAGCAGTCGTGAACAACAAGAGCTCACGCTCACGATTCCACGCGACGGAACGAGTGGGTTTGTTCCCGTGACGCTGGCGTTCCAGGATCTGTGGTACTCGGTGCCAGTCCCCAATGGCGATGGCACTGAAGAGACCGACTTGTTGCGCGACATTTCCGGCTTTGCGCTGCCGGGCACGATGACAGCGGTGATTGGCGCCGGCAAGACCGTGCTGCTGGACGTGATTGCGGGCCGTAAAACCACGGGCAAAATTCGCGGCGACATTTTCCTGAACGGATACCCCGCCACCGACCTCGCCCTCCGACGCTGTGCTGGGTACTGCGACCAAGTCGATATCCACTCGGACTCGGCGACGTTCCGTGAGGCGATGCAGTTTTCGGCTCTGCTGCGTCAAGACGCGTCGATCTCCAAGATGGAGAAACTCGCGTGTGTCGAAGAGTGCATTGATCTACTCGAGCTGCGTCACATTGCCGACCGCATCATTCGCGGGTCATCCAAGGAGCAACTCAAGCGACTCACGATCGGCGTCGAACTCGCCTCGTCGCCTGGTTTGTTGTTTGTCCACGAACCGACCAGAGGTCTGAATGGCCGCTCGGCCATGGTCATCATGAACGGTCTCCGCAAGGTCGCGGACACGGGACGTACCGTGATTGTCTCGATCGATCGTCCGTCGAATGACGTTTTCAGTCTCTTTGATAGTGCGCTCGTGCTCCAGCGCGCCGGTGAAATGGCATTCTTTGGGCAGATTGGCGAGAATGCATCCAAGTTTATCGAGCACTTTGCGTCGGTCCCAGGAATCGCACCGCTCAAGCGAGGATACAATCCAGTCACGTGGGTGACTGACGCAATGGACGCGCAGCTCCGCCGCCCGCGCCACCAGCGCCGCCTCACCGTCGAAGATTCGTCGGTCGTCGGACCAGTGGATTTTGCCGCGCACTTTGAAGCCAGCGATCTCTGCCGCGTGCTCGAAGAAGACTTGGACCAAGACGGTGTCACGCGTCCGTCCATGTTTTTGCCCGAGATCCGCTTCGAGACCAAGCGGGCGGCCGGTGCCTTGACGCAGTACATAGAGCTCCTCAAGCGGTCACTCCGGCTCCACTGGCGCACACCAACGTACGATCTCTCGCGCATGCTCATGAGCGTCATCCTCGCGACCTTCTTTGGCGTGATCTACCACAACACCAACTTTGAAAAGTACCGAGGCGCGAACGCTGGCGTCGGTATGATCTTCTTGAGCTCGATTTTCGTCGGCCTCGTGGCATTCAACGGCGCCGTGCCAGTCGCGGCGGCCGAGCGCATGTCGTTTTACCGCGAGCGCGAGTCGCAGACGTACAATGCGCTCTGGTACTTCATCACGAGCACTGTGTCCGAGTTTCCGTTCGTGCTGCTCTCGGGGCTCATTTTCACGGGCATTCTGTTCCCGCTCGTGGGCTTTGAAGGCAACTCGAACTTTGTGTTCTACTGGCTCGTGGTCTCGCTCCACTTGCTCAACCAAGTGTTTATGGCCCAGTGTCTGGTCTACACACTCCCAAGCGCCAAGGCTGCAGCGGCGTTGGGGTCGTTACTCAGCTCGATTTTCCTTCTCTTTACGGGCTACAACCCGCCGACGTACAAGATCCCGACCGTGTACAAGTGGATCCACTACATTGCCCCACCATCGTACACGATCTCGTCCCTCTCTGCTCGCCTCTTTGCTACTTGCTCGGGCCCCGGTGGCCCCGAACCTGGCTGCAAGAAGCTCATTGGTGCGCCTGGCCGGTTCGCAGGCGCGACGCTCAAGACGTACATGGAGAGCGTGTTCCAGATGAAGGAGAGCACGATGTGGCGCGACGTGGCGATTCTGTACATTTTCACAGTCTTTTTCCGCGCGGTCGCGTTGGTCGCTCTGCGCTATGTGAACCACCGCAAGAAGTAATCCATGCACAAGAAGAAGCACGAGGCCTCGAAGAAGAACCAGTTGGTGAAAGTGATAAATCATTCTTGACACTGAGTTGAAGTATATTTTCATTTATGCAAGCTCGCCTAAACAGTGTTTACACGAGGATTAGTCAGTGACGCAAGTGAGACGATGACGCACCTTCGCGGCCTTTCTGTCCACGCGCATCAGATCCCCTGTCCTTACAGGCCGTTCCAGTACGTTTCCAGTTCTTTGGCATACTGCACGACGCCGTTGAAAATGAGCTTGGCCGCTGGGCGAATGATGCGCTCGGGCTCGACAAAGTCTTCGCCTTCGCCTTCGTAGCTCAAGGCTGGGACGTTCTTGAGCTCGGAGAAGACCGAGTCGATGAACGAGCCGTAGCTCAAGTAGAGCGCCGACGACGTTTGGCTCTTGTACTGGTACAGTGTGCCTTTGATCGTCGCGTCCTTGACGCGGTCGCCCATGGCCTTGAGCTTGGGGCCGTACGGCGCCGGCGCTTCCGAGAGACGGTTCCCGTACGGACGGAGCACCAAGCCGCTGTAGTCAAACATGTGCATATCCAATGCGCCAGCGAGCGGAAGCGTCTTGAGGAAGGCGAAGATACCGGCCGTCTCGGGCTCCGAGAGCGGCGACGGCCCCGAGTACGTGAGCGACCAGACGGGGTCGTTGGCCTTGTTGAAATACTCGAGTGGACCAAAGTTGCGGTTCAAGTCGATGCCAAAGTCGGGTTTGCCTTGGTACCCAATGGTCGGACGGCGGTTCTTGCGCCAGAGGCGGTCGCCCGTTAGCGAGTGTGTAAAGAGGAAGCCGTCAATGTTGACGATCGGGACAAAGTACCAGTCGTACTTGTCAACAACCGGCGTGATCGTCGTGTTCTTTTCACGCAAGGCGTCGAGGAGACTCGCCATGGTGTAGAACGTCGAAGCGCCCGACCCCCACTCGCGCGCGTGGATCAATGCTTGCATGTAGATGGCCTTTTTGCCCGAGCCCGTCGAGAGCTTGTACGCTGGGATCGGGCGGCCTTCGACACTCTTGGAGATGGCGTCAATCTTGGAAAAGACCGTCGGGTTCTCGCTCACGAGCTGGTCAAAGAACGCGTAGATCTCGTCGGCTGTGCGCCAGCAGTCAAAGAACGCATTGTCCGTGTACTTGGTCGCCGCGGTCTGTTCGAGGTGGCGGCGCGTGGCCTTGGTACAGGTCGCTGCCGCGGCCACGCGCGTTGCGAGCCACTCTTGTGTGTTGACCGGATGCGGTTCAATCTGCAGGAGCGGCGCACCTTCGCGCGTGCGCAGCGTCTTGGCATTGGGCGTTGCGTAAAACTTGTTGATCGTCGCTTCAGTCGCGTAAATGTCGGCCTTGACGTTCGAGCCGTCGGCTTCAGCGTGCCAAATGTCGAGTTCAGCGCCAAACGCTTCGCGCGCCGCGTCGAAAATGACTTTGGGGACGTTGACGCGGTAGCGCTGCTTGACACCAGCGTCGAGCGCCGTCGCGGAGCTGGCCACGAGCGCCGCAACAAGGGCGAGAGCGGAAAAGAGCTTCATGGTAGAGGGAACTGGAGAGGCGACGTGCGGGGTCGAGGGCGTTTTCGGAAATGAGGACCGAGTGGCGCTTGCCATTGTTGACGGATGGTCGCCCCAATGGAACCACCATCCGACTCAGATGCTTTCCCCTGTGTCAGCAAACACCGACTTCGTCATGGAGACAGTGAGTGTCAACGCGACCGATGACAGTAGCTGTCGCTGACAGGTGACGACAACGAGCCTGTCATGCCTGTCCGCGTTTCGGCGTGACACACAGCGGAGATCTGACAATGCCAAGGCTCTGTCCACTGCAACTCCCACACTGGTCTCAATTCCTGTAAAATAGTATTTTTCAGGTTATCACATCAAACTTCATGATTCCTCCACAACATCCACACTCGACACTGCTACTTAGCTGTAGTACGCCGTGAGCTCCTTGGCAAACTGGACAATGCCTTGGAAGACGTGCTGGCCGCCCGAGCGGATGACCGACGTCGGCTGGACAAAGTTGTTGCCTTCCATTTCAAAGCTCAGCGTCGCGACCTTGTTGAACTCGAGGAAAATCGAGTCCATCAACGAGCCGTACGACAAGTAGAGCTGCGCCGCGGTCTGGCTCGTGTACTTATTGGTGTTGTTGACTTCAATAGCCTTCTTGACGTTGTCGCCGAGCGTCTTGAGCTTGGCGCCGTACGGCGCGGGCGCCTGGGCGTTCTGGTTGCCAAACGGACGGAGCACAAGACCCGAGTACGCGTGGACATCGAGGACACCAGCGAGCGGGAGCGTCTTGAGATAGGCGTACAGACCGGCCGACTCGGGTTCCGAGAGCGGCGCCGTGCCAGGGTATGTCTCGGCCGACGGGCCTTCGCCGCCCTTGCCAAAGAATTCCTTGGGTCCCCAGTTTCGGTTGAGGTCGACGCCGTACGTCGAGCTCGAGATCTTGCGGCGGTTCTTGCGCCACAAGCGGCCGCTCGACGACGAGTGCGTGTAGATGTAGCCGTCGAGGTTCACGATCGGGACAAAGACCCAGTCGTACTGGTCGACGACCGGCTTGATCGACGCGTCGTTGTTGCGCACGGCGTCGAGGAGCGACGCCATGGTGTAGAACGTCGTCGAGCCGGCGTGCCACTCGCGCGCGTGGATCAGGCCTTCGACGTAGATCGTCTTCTTGCCCGGGCCGGTCGAGAGCGTGTACGACGGGATCGAGCGGCCTTCGATCGTCGTCGAGACCTTGGCGGTCTTGGAAAAGATCGACGGGTTCTCGGTCACGAGCTTGTCGAAGAACGCAAACACTTCGTCGGCCGTGCGCCAGCAGTCAAAGAACGCATTGTCCGTGTACTTGGCCACAGCAGTCTCTTCGAGGTGGCGGCGCGTCGACGCCGTGCACGTCGCGGCGAGCGCGGCCTCGGCGTCGATCAGTCCTTGCGTGCTGATCGGGTCGCGCTCGACCTGGATGAGTGCCGCGCCTTCGCGCGTGCGCAGCGACTTGGCGCTCGGCGTCGCGTAAAACTTGTCGATCGTGGCTTCCGTTGCGTAAATGTCGGCCTTGACGTTCGGGCCGACGGCCGCGGCGTCCCAAATGTCGAGGTCGTCGCCAAACTTGTTGAGCGCCGTGTCAAAGATGTACTTGGGCACAGTGACGTGGAAGAGCTGCTTGACGGCGGCGTCTTCGGCCGCGGCCTGGCCCGAGACGAGCGCGGCCACGAAGGCGAGCGGGTAAAAGAGCTTCATGCTGGTGGAAGTGGGTGGTCGCGAGCAAATTGCCGAATGAGCATGGCAGCTGAACGAAGGGCGTCCAGTCTCACTCGGACGTTCGTTCCAATCGCACTAGCATCGGTATCCATGGAGGAAAAGAGCGCGAAAACAAAACGCGTTGACGACATCTGGATGAGACCATCGAATTGATTGATTATCAAATCGCGACGCCAAAGAGGAGCGCGATCTTGGCATCTGAGTTGCGCTGGCTGGATCCTCTTTCGAGAAGACTCGGTTCGGATACTAGACGAAAGCGGTTTCCGACAGTCATTCCGGGCTCTTCGTTCACGAGAGCTCCACAGGATCGTTGAAGCTGTGGGTGTTCTCAGGTTTTGACGTGCACATAAACAAGACCGAGCGTTTTATCGAAATTCTCCTCGCGCGCTTCGAGGCAACGGACCTGGTCAGGGGCGTGTGGGGCCCACACCACCCGGCTCACCGTGCAATTACGATTCTTTAGTGCCGCGTTGTGGTCCCGCGGCCCTGATAACCAGCGAAGGTGCATCATCAAACGTCGATGGTCTCAGCTGCAGGCGCTCGTCGTTGGCGTGAGATCTTGAGGGATCTGAGTCGTGGAGTGAGTCCACATTCGAAAGATCCATTCTTGGCTTGGACACGGCAACCGCCCAATCTTGCGAGTGCGTTGACCGACACCTCCACGATCCACTCAGAGATGACGCAACTGCTTCCTGGATCTTCCACACGTATTGTATCACCCAGTTCCAGTTTCACAGGATTTGGGCACCCCAACCAGAACTGACGTCATGGAACGGGTCGTTTCGATGCATCCACGGCGACAGTAACGTTATCGAGGATCGTAGACATACTATCTTTGGATAGAATCTCGTTTGCGGTTTGCAGTTCATTTCGACGAACTCTGCGGGCAGATTCTATGATATGCTTCTGCCGCAAAAGCATATCGGCATGACGAGTCTATAGAGCCGCTCGTACAGTACAGTACACTCGGAATAAGACGAAGAGGTTCGAGGAACGGGGAGATGCGCTTTGCTCCAACCACCACGTTCCAAAGATCGTTCGTGGAGATCTGATAACTCACCGGCTCTCCCGACCATTCTTTTCGCAAAGTTTCGTGTTTCATAAATTCATGTGGAAACAGGTTTTGCATTTCTGAGTTTTTCGAACAACTCAACATGGCTACATTCATGCCCAGTAGTCCTTGAGCCCCTTGACAAACTGCACGAGGCCATTGAACACGTGCGAGCCGCCGGGACGGATCTCGGACTCGGACACGACAAAGTCCTCGCCTTCCATCTCGAACGTCACGGACGCCGTCTTGTTGAGCTCCGAAAAGACGGCATCCGTGAAGGTTCCGTAGCACAAGTAGAGCTCCGCCGACGTCTGGCTCGTGTAGATGTACCCTTCAGTTGTCTTGGTAACCTGGGCAACATTATCACCCAGCTTCTTGAGCTTAGGACCCCATGGTGCTGGGGCCTCGGCTCGCTGGTACCCGAACGGGCGGAGCACCAAACCCGAGTACGAGTGAATATCAATCGCACCTTTGAGCTGCGGCAGCTTCGACAGGAACGTCCACGTGCCAGCGGTCTCGGGTTCACTGAGCACAGCCGTGCCTGGGTAGGTCTCAGCCGACTTGCCGTCACCCGCCTTGCCAAAGAACGCCGCAGGACCGTAGTTGCGGTTG
>JAADWR010000073.1:0-22055 GCA_023336345.1 Pythium inflatum | reverse complement strand
CGGCGCGACGGCGCACTTGCAGAACGCGGTGCGCTGGTCCGTCGTCGGGTCATTGTTGCCGTCCCATTGGTAGGTGTTGGAGGCTGTGCAGCCGTTCGACGCGGCGTTCAAGGCGTCAACAAACTGCTTGGTGCCCGCGGGCGTACACTTGGGGCGCGCGGGATAGTCGACGGCCGAAGCGACGGAGGCCGACGCGGCGAGCGCTGCGAGTGCGAGAACGAGGCGCATGGTGCTGAGTTTGGCCTGGCGAATACGCGAGTGGGTGACTTGCAAATGTGGAGGTTTCCGGACGGTGCACTAATGTGGATTTTATCCACATTTCTGTTCCGTCCGGCAAATTTTGTGGAGGGTTGCGCGAGGTGGCGACGGCATATCACACACTTCGAATGGATCAGATCCCTATGCAGGACTGATAACCTTCTATAAAGCATACTCCGTGCTGTGACTGAGCGTCCAAACCACTCTTGACATTCAATAACCTGTTGTAACAGCTACGAGTTGTCCATGTTTGTTTGAAAGGGACGGCTAATCGCTGCGCACGCTGATTGGTTCGTTGGATGGATTCACCGTGGATTCATCGACGTGTTTGGAGATATATCACACACAGTATTTCATTCTTTCAAGCAAATTGTTAAAATGGACACTCTTATCACTCCAGAAACTAATAAAGCTTCAATATCGATATATCTTACCTCTATAAAGCGATACAACCAGGTGATCTGGCCATGATGCAAATTGTGTATCATTTGATAGAGGTGTGGGCATAGAAGGTGCGACTTGTTGGACTCGAGCCAACATTGCCCTGGCAGCTTCAATGAAGAAGTCGTCGATGACACCCCACGAAACGTCGTCGGGCGTCTCACCCTCGCAATGCTCGCGCGTCCATTCCAACACGCACGCGCAGAGCACCAAGACTTCTTTCTTCGTTTCGCCACTCGTACAGGCTGGAGTCCACGCCGCACCATTCGCCACAAGCCCTTGAAGCATCGTGATGGTCGCTTCGTTCATCACGACTGCGGGGTCGATAATTGTATCGCCTCGCGACCTATCTGCAGAGTCTCAGATATCAGAACGACGTAGACAGTCTCTTCCAGTCAAAGCTTCTGTCAGCACAGAACCATGTCGGCGCCGAACGTTAAGAGCGTCAATTCGGTTGCTGTTGTGGTATTCCATTCTGGCGCATCCGCACGAGAGTGATACGTTGAGGGAGTCCGAGCGCTCGCAAAAACCAGCCACCGAATCAACAGATTTTCGATTGGCGTTGGTGGTGAGCAGCGTCTCCATGACGGCCACTCGATTCCACAAGGACGCCCAACGCAGTGGTACTGATGCATTGGTGAATATACTGCCCCGTCATCAAGGAGCAGCTCGTACCAGCGATGATCACTGTTCTGTTCTTCAATCTTGGCGGAATAAGCGAGCAGCAGCTCGACCATCCATAACGTACGATAATGTGCGAAGCGCCGCATGATCTCAACGTCTCCATTCAAGACGGCATATTGATGAGGAAAACCACTTCGTTATTTTCTCTCGTCTGCTCATAAGCTAACGGCAAACGTGACAGCACGCCCAACGGTGGTGCGGCGCGAGGACTTCTCGGGAGTTGACGCTGATGGTGTTCGCGGATTCTGCAACAAGTTCGTCGAGCGCTTCCGCTAATAGACAACGAACGCCATGACCAGCGCGATGACGGCGACGGAGCCACCGACGCCCCCACCAATGATACCGGAAATCTTCCTCGTGTTGCTCGACGGCTTCTTACCCTCTGTGTTACTCGACGACTTATTCGTGTCTTCTAAGAACCACATCAGCGTCAGAAAACGATATAGCTCTAAATGATAAAGTGTAGGTACCGGTGACACCCGTGGTTGCATTGCCACCCGCGGCAGGGATCTGCGGGCACTTCGTCTTGATGACCCACTCGTAGTGCTCCGAGAGCGAGACCTTGGTCCCGGCTTTCGTGAGCGTGCACGACGGGATCGTGAAGTCGCTGCCGACTGCGCACTTGCAAATCTCGCTGAACTGCTTCTCTGTCGGGTCCGTCGTGCCCGCCCAGTCGTACGTCGACGATGCGATGCAGCTCGACGACGTCTTGAGCGCCGTCGTGAAATTGCTCGTCTGCAGCGCCGTGCAAATGTCGCCGGACGACGGCGCCGTCGTGCCGGCGGAGGCGGAGGCGACGATGGTTGCGAACGCAAGAAGGAGACGCATGGTGGCTGAATGAAGTGCGCGAGAGCTGGTGATTTCCCGAATGCGTGTGCGGTAGATTTGTGGAGTTCAACGAGGAAATCACTAGACATTCATATCCTCTGACTGACGTCCATGATAAAGCAATTCACGTAGTACTTCAAGGGGTACTCAAAATGTAATACACTGTCGTCAAAGATAGTGCCCGACGGTCCGAAAGGGACTGCAACGCGGTCCTCAATCCTCGCCCATTGATTGGATTGTCGGCTGGGTCTCCGCTGGGTTCACACCAAAATTTGCGCTGCAAACCATCCATTAGACAGGCCTTTTGCGCTCTCTGTCTTTACAGCGAATATTTATATCGATGCCACACCACCTTTCAATGACTTCGTGATATATCTCATACGACTTTTCACTTGGTTAACATACCCGTGTAGCAATATTCATACTTGGGTTTCCGCCGCCTTCGCACACATCTGATACCCTGAAGAAATGGGTACACAATTGATGAAGAGTTGCCTCCACGTTACATTTCACGGTACCTTGCCCGACATTCCGCTCCTATTTCTGGGACTTCTTCGCTGCATCGAATACCTTCGTTGTACTCTCGACACCTTCCAACGACAGCGTGCGGAACGACTGTGAGCGGTCTGCGTTCGGAGTGCTCGCGCGTCCACTCCAACACGCACTCGCGAATCGCCGGAACTACCTTCTTTGCTTCACCACTCGTGATCGGGTGCTCACACGCCGGAGTCCACGCCGCGCCATTTGCCACGAGCCCTTGCAGCATCGTGAGCGCTCGTTGGTTTAGCAAACTCCCAAGTTCTGAGATTGCCGATTCGATCGGCTCGCGGCCCGTCTACACGTAGAGAATCAGCACCACAACGACAACCTCTTTCGCCCTTCAGTCTCACGTACGGTTGGCAGCCCATACATGTCGGCGGTTGTCAGCGCATACATGTCGGGGCCGAACGCGAGGAGGACCTTGAGAGCGTCGATGCGGTAGCGCCGGGATGCGAAATGCAGTGCGGTGAATCCACGCTGGCACATCGGCAAGAGAGTGAGATATGTTGACGGCGTCCGAGCACGCGAAAAGACCACAAACCCAATCGCCAGCGTTGGGGTCGGCGTTCGCGAGCAGCAGCGTCTCTATGGCGGCCACGCGGTTCCACATTGTCGCCCAATGCAGTGGCGTGTGGCGATACTATGAGATTAACCATGAGTGTACGCTTCCCTCTTTCAGCACCAGCACGTACCGACGATGACCGTGCTTCGACATCGGCGGAATAGGCGATCAGTAGCTCGACCATCTCGACGTCGTTTTGAAATGCTGCAATGTGCAGCGATGTTCGCATGTCCTGTCAAGAAGGTATCCCGGTGAGTCTCGAAAACACTATCCACTCAGTCTATGACGTACGTAATACGAGCCTCGACGTCCGCGCCGTGCTCAACGAGAGCCGCGCGACCTCAACGTCGCGGTTCGCGACGGCGTGGTGGAGCGGCGTGTACTCAGACTAACAGAAAGAGGAGACCGCGCACGTCACGATCGCTATCCGAATATATAGACCAAAGCAGACCTACAAGCGAGTGTTTGGCATGGGTGGGCTGCGAGCGTTGACATCGGCGCTTCCTTCGTCAAGCAGCGCGCGCACGGTAGCGACGTCGCCGTCGCGACTGGCGTCCAAGAGCCAACGATTGGCATCGGCCGTCATTTTGGAGAATTGGTGGGAAAAGGTTCGTACAACCTTCGCGCAACGACTGATCCCTTGAAGAAATCGGTTCACCGTTGCTGAGATCCACTCTAGCCGGTTGATCCTTTTTGCCCTCGTCACTATTCATCACCACCAGCGATGCTGTCGGAGTCCGAGGCCATGGCGCTGCTCAAGCGCCATTGTGAGCCGCTGCGTTGCATCTGCTGGATCGGCACCGGCGTCGGTCGCCTTCACCTCTGGTCGGACGTCGCCTTCGCCAACACTGACATCCTCTTGGATCTGCGAGGAACTGGGAGATCAACAGCGACTGGAAGCGCGTACATGAGGCAGCTCGTGGCGCGTCGCACTCCGTTGAGAGACGTCAATGGCGAGGCGCTTCGGCTCCGATATGTATCCTAGTCGGTGCGTTGGCGTTTGTTCTTGCGAAGAAAAGTAGCCACTGAAGTCCAGCTGACTTGGTCGATACGACGAGTGCCTAACTGAATGCTAGAGACGCAGCTTGGGAAGCGTCTGCTCGACGCGCTATCGGCGTCGGCGTCACCGCCTGAGCGACCGACAGTCGATGCAAAGGTGCGACGTGTGGTCCACGTACTTGAGAATCTTACGCGCACCGGTGAGACGTTTGCGAGCGGCTCATGTGCGCAGTTTCCGTTGCCAGGGCTCTCGTTTCATGGTGCTCAAGAGCACGAACTCCAGCCGCCGCTGCGCCAGGACGACGTGCAGAAGATCAAGGAGCGCGACAATGTGACGCAGCGTCGGGTGAATGGCACAACGTCGGCCTGGGTGGTCGATGGTGAGCTCCTCAATGCGCGTAATCCCCGATGGCACACGTTTCTCGACGACTGTCTCGCGCGCCAGCGCAAGACCCTTGGCATCGCAGCCACGAGTACTGTACACACCAAGCTCCAGAAGCTCTTGTGGGTCGAAGCAGGTGGACGCCTCGACTGTGGACGCCAACACGAAGAGACAAGAGACGATCGCGTGTTTGGACGACTGGTCGTGGTGTTGCCGAGTGCCTTCGAAGGCGGTGACATTGTCGTTCAGCGTGTGGAGAAACAGGAAAAAGGGGAAGTCGACGATGAAGACGAAGACGAGAGCGATGATGATCGCAGCATGCCAGAACCGGAACCTACGGAAAGCGACGAGACGATCTGCGTCGAGGACCACAAGATCGTGTGGCGACCTGGCGCGCGCAGCAACTCGTACGACTTGGTCTATGCCGTGATTTTCGACAACTGTGCGTACGTCGCGGAACCTATGACGACCGGCGCTGCGCTGTTGTCTCGTGTACGACCTCCTGGCTAGCGATCCGAGCGATGTCCCGCTGTTTGCGGGGCCGATTGTGGAACAACAGGCCGTGAATACGGCGCTGTCCCAGTTCTTCAGTGCCGCTCCAGATACCGTGACCAAGCGGTTCAAGATCAGCCAAGACGCGCGGCGGACAATCAACAACTTTGCGGTTGATCGACACTTTGTGTATCAAGTCAACAGCTCCAGATTCACGGCTCTCACAGGCGTCGAGCGGCAGGTCGCAGCGAGTTTAGCAGCGCTTTGTGCTCAGAGTGGCGGCCAGTACACGCTCTACCTCGCCGAGCTCATGTTCTCGGAAGATCTCGGGGATCCAGCTCTCGACGGCGGCTATAATCCTGAAGATGTGATCGAAGTGTTTGCGACGCTCAAGGCGCTATGGCTCAAGTATGGTGACACGGAAGGTGAAGACTATGCGCCGATCATGCTACGAGATACCAATGAAATCGCACCCATGGGTTCGACCGTCGACTATCCCGAGTTCCCCATCGTCCATACGCCCTATGATGCCTCACTCAAGCGCATTTTCAAGCAGATCCACGGCGAAATCAAGTATGTGCATGCGTATCGAACGTACGCCCTCGTGGTCCAACCCAATACCATTGGTGTGGGCCAATCCGTACGACATCCCGTGCAAACATTGGTCACCAGGCTTCAAGAGGTCCGTGCCAAGTCCGACCCAGAAGAAGCAATGCAATTAGCACGACGGATCATCTTCTACAATCAGCCGTGGCGCTTTGACAAAGAAGATATGAAAGGATTCGCTGCGTTTGTCAAGATTCTCATCGACATGAACGACCGGCACTTGTTCCACGAGTTCCTTCGGGCGCTGGGCTTGGTGGTGGTCGATACTACCGTCTTGCAATCGGCGATTCGACACTTTGGTGGTTGGGAAGCGTGTCTTTCTTCTGCGGAAAGGGGCGTTCTGAGCACACCAACTCTACGCGGTCGTATCAACTTGATTCGGTCAGTAGCGAACAAATCCATGGGTGTAGAACGTTTCGACCGATTGATCCACGCGCTCATCTCGCTCCCGCCGTGGTCGGAGGCTTCGAATGACGCTCACGATTCTCTGCGACTGCTGCTACACGATGAGTTTGACAAGTTCCTCACCCTCGTGAACAAGCTGAGTCCGCAGCGATTGGTTGACGTCGTGGCTGTGAAGCACCCCAAAGTGATGACGATGAGTGTTGGGCCAGCTGCGCTTCGGCTGAAGAAGAAGGGCCAAGATGGACCAATCCACCGTGCAATGGTGCGTCGCGTCTGGGAGCTCTATAAGCCCATGCTGCCCGAGCTCAAGAACGATCCGTACGCAAGTATCTACATTCGTCCACACTGTCGCGTGTGCAAGGAACTTCAAGCATGGCTCAAGACGACGGAAACTGAAGCCACGATCGAATGCTCGAGTCAGCAACAGCGAGAGCACCTCGCTCAAGTCATCCGGGACTCGAACTATCGTGAGACCGATATCTCGTACCGCTACGAGCGCCAAGGATTCGGTCTGCGAGTCGACAAGAGTCGTGCATCCGAGTCTGCGGGGATCCACAACGATGCGAGCAGCTTGGAGGAGCGGCTCCGTGAACGGATTCGAGCCATTGACAGAAGTGCAATTGTTTGAAAATGGATTGGTTTGTGGATTTGTGAGCGAGGTTTTGTGACATTTGAGAATTCGTGGGTATGATACCGGTATCATATCAGTTTGGTCTCACATGTTCAAATGAGAGTTTCGTGGCGGGAAAAGATCTATGAGCATGGCGCTGGGGAAACGACGGCACGAGAAACCGCTGGAGGCGTCATCACCACAATCGTGTGACGCGAAGCTGCGGCGCGTGGCCCACGAGCCCAAGAATCTCACGCGCAACGGTGAGCTATTCGCGAGCGGCGCATGTGAGCGGATCCCTTTTCCTGGCCTCGCGTTCAAGGGAGACGAAGGAGAACTCTTGCTGCCGCTGCGCAAGGACGAACGGCAAAAGATCAAAGAGAGTGGAGTCGTGACGCAGCGACGAGATGAAGACGGCAGCGAAGCGACCGCGTGGGATGTCGATGGTGAGCTCTTGGACGTCCACAATGAGCGGTGGCATGCCTTTCTCGACGAACACGTGACGCTTCAGCGCGAGGCGCTTGCGATTGCGCCGACAGGGACGGTCGATATGTATCTCCGCGTGTTGGTGGAAGCAGGCGGACGATTGGAACCACGACAACGAGAGGAAGCGCGTCGAAATGGCGCCTTCGCAAGTCTTTTGGTCGTTCTTCCTGGTGTGTTTGACGGAGGCGAGTTGGAGATCCAACGACGTGTCACCGAAGGAGAAGAGGAGGAAGACGATCATCAAGATTCTGAGCAAGTGAACAAGGGTCCTATGACGTGGCGGCCGGGTGTGCGCGGTAGCCCATACGATCTCTCATACGCAGTGATGTTCGACAACTGCGAGTATGTTACTGCACCCGTGACCACCTGCTCAGCGCTGTGTCTCGTCTACGATCTCACGACACAGTACATCAGCGGCGTGCCGTTGTATGCGGGGCCGACACAAATGCAAGCAACAGTGGACGCGGCGCTCACCAATTTCTTTACCGTGGTCCAGAACCGCTCGCCAAGAAGTTCAAGGTCATCTCTGACGTGTGGAGACCGATTAATTCGTTTGCGATGGAGCGGTGCTTTGCCTATTTGATCGAAGGCGACGATTTTGACGACTTGTACGGTGACGAGCGCAAGATCGCCGACAGCCTCGCCGCGTTTTGTGCCAAGAGCGGAGGCGAGTACGTCTTGTATCTGACAGAAGCTCAATGTGCTCGCACAATCAGCAGCTCCGTCGACGGCGAAGAGATCCTTGTGACGTTGAATGGAGCGTGGCTCAAGTACGGAGAGATCGAGGAAGCAGAGTATCCTTCAATCACTTTGCGTTACGACCACGACGTGGCACCGCTGGTTGCAAATGCAAACAAAGACTTGAACAAGCAGTCGCCGACCGAGTTCCCGCCTCATGCGCTTGTTGTACTGCCGGCTTCGATCGAACGTCGCCAGATTGCATCGCGGCCGATTGCTACATCCATTGCTCACACCAAGAGTCTACTGCTCAACGGCTCTCGTGAAGAGGCCGCGCAACTCGCTCGTCGCGTTCTGTATTATCGTTCTGAGTGGCGCGTCGATCAAGAAGGCTGGCCGGACCTCGCAGGATATTGCTTCATCATTGAAGACTTTGAAGAATTTCGACTCTTCAACGACCTCCTGCGGATTCTCGAGCTCGAATCCAAAGACACGAAGCGCTGGCTAGCTTCTCTCGTTGGTTTATTCGGGTGGGAGGCGTGTGCGGCCTCGCTTCACCACAGAGTGAAGACATCGCCGATGCTCAAAGGTCGCATTCTCTTGATTCGTTCGGTAGTGTACACACGCATATTACCGAGTGAGTTTGGACCACTGATTGATGCCGTGCTCTCGATGTATCCGTGGACCGACGTGAACGTTGGCCGAGATGCATCCGGGTTATCGCTCCACTCGACCGACTTTGCCAGTTTGATCTACTTCGCTAACTTGTGCTCCCAAGAAAAAGCGATGCAAGCCGTCTCTATCAAGCAGCCCGAGATTATCCATCGCGTCGTCGTACCTGCGGCCATCCACATTCTAGAAGCCCCGAACAAAGTGCCGTCTCTTCGACCGGTGCTTCTCCGCGTGTGGGAGCTATACAAGCTGATGGTTCCGGAACTCGACAACAACATCTTTGCCGACTTCAAAATCAAGCCACATTGCAATGTCTGCCAGACGATACAGGCGTTTCTACGCGCGCCAGTGACCGAGACAACGATCGAATGTCGCGACGAAGGCGAACGCAATCATATCGAGTTCGTTGTCAGGAGTCAATGCAGGCACGTACCGGCCATTGTGAAAACGGCGTACCGATACGGCGAGCTGTGCGTGAGGCTGGTGAAAGAATCGTACATAAACATTTACGGGGCCATGGATAACGCCAAACACCAAGAGGAAGAGCTTTATTCACTACTTTTCCTCGACAGCGACGTCGACGACTCGACAGAAGCAGATGAAGACATGACTGAAACCTTGGAAATTCAGTCGTTGTAGTCTCGCCGTGGACGCTCGAGCCAACGGCGAGGCTAACGAAGGACCGAGTCGTAATACGAACACACTGTTCCAGAACAACGCGATGAATGACGACGACAGAACCAGTGCGGCATACTCATGGTACAGATCCTGACCGTGAGATCGTCACCACAGGTCTCCAAACAACGATCCAAAAAGCCCATTGTGAACGACAATGGGAGCGCCCACACCCGCGCTGTGGTTCAATCAGAGCCGTGCAATGTCAGCCCTTGTTGGCCGCGAGATGCAGTTACGTGTGCTCGAGACCAGAAAGGCGGCGTCAATCTCACATCAACATAACCGTAGCAGAGGACGCACAGTAAGAATCCAGTACGGCGTGTGGGCTCCGCGTGAAGTGACGTTGGCTGACGTCTCGCAGCGACGTTGCCAATGCAGCGCGAGTCCAAGAGCTGCCATTCCGCCATCGCCACTATTCGCACAACCTTCACACAACATTCCTATCAAGTGGATACACAAGATCAAGGAACGCGGCAACGTGGACCGGCGCAATGCCAACGGCACAGCGACAACGTGGAAGGTGGATGATGAACTTCTCGACGCACGTAATCCGCGGTGGCAGACGTTTCTCGACGACTGTCTCAAACGCCAGCGCAAGACCCTCGGGATCGCAGCAACGAGTACAGTACACATCAAGCTCCAGAAGCTCCTTTGGGTTGAAGCAGGCGGGCGTCTCGACTGTCGTGATATACAACAAGAAACAAGAGTCGACCGAGTGTTTGGGCGGCTGGTCGTAGTGTTGCCAGGGGCGTTCGAAGGTGGAAGCATCGTCGTCCAGCACACGAAGAAAGAGGACGAACGTGATGATGAAGAAGACGAGATGGACGATGAAGACTGGAACTACCCGGATCTGGACACTCCGGGAGGTGATGAGACGAGCTGCGTCGAGAACGACAAGATTGTATGGCGGCCTGTTGCCCGCAGAAACCTGTACGACTTGGTGTACGCCGTGATCTTCGACAACTGCGAGCACGTTGCAGAGCCCGTGGCGAGTGGCGCCGCATTGTGCCTCGTGTATGACCTCATCCCGAGTGACGTGAGTGACGTGCCGTCGTTTGCAGGGCCAATTCTAGAACAGCAGGCTGTGAACACTGCACTGACCCAGTTCTTTTGTGCGACTCCGGACATCGTGACCAAGCGGTACAAGATCGGTCCAGATGCGTGGCGAACGATCAACGAGTTTGCGGCCGAGCGTCATTTCGTGTATCAAGTGGGCCACTCGAGTTTCACGGATCTCAGTGTTAACGAGCGGCAGGTTGCAGGAAGTTTAGCGGCCTTCTGTGATCAGAGTGGCGGTCTGTACACGCTCTTTCTCGCGGAGCTCGTGTTCTCAAGAGACCCCGGGGATTCGGATGACGATACCGGCTATGATTCTGACGAAGTGATCGAACCGATTGTGACACTCAAGTTGCCGTGGACCAAGTATGGTGAGACAGTCGGTGGAGACTATGCACCGATCACATTACGAAACCGCTTTGAAGTTGCGCCAATGGGTGCCACCGACGACTGCTTTGAGTATCCCTTCATCCGCAGACCCTTTGATGCGTCGCTCCAGCGCATGTTGAAGCGAATCCATGGAGACATCCAGCACGTCTATGCGTCCCGAACGTTTGCACTCGTGGTGCAACCAAATACCATCGGAATGGGCCAGTCCGTACGGTATCCCGTCCAAGTTTTGGTCAACAAGCTTCGTGATCTACTCACCGCGTCTCATCCGCTGGATGCACTGCAATTCGCGCGGCGGATCGTTCACTTCAACCGACCGTGGCACTTTGAAGAAGACGACTTGGACGGATTCGCCGACTTTTTCGGGGTTCTCGTCGAGTTGAACGATCGGCAGTTGTTCCAAGACTTTCTTCGTGTCGTGGACTTGGAATTTGAAGATGAGACTGAGGTTTTGCGGTCGGCGATAGAACACTTTGGGTGGGACGACTGCCTCCCAGCCGTAGAGAAGGGCGTGCTGAACGCAACGACGTTATCTGGTCGCTGCAGTGCTGAGCCTCCTGTGGGGCAAGAGGGCTGACGATGGGCCAGCGCACCACGCAATGGTGCGTCGTGTATGGGAGCTCTTCGAGCCCATGCTGCCCGAGCTGAAGAACAAACCGTGCGCCAACATTGACATCCGACCCCACTGTCGCGAGTGCAAGGAGCGCCAAGCGTTTCTCACGTCAACAGAGACCGAGGCCACGATCGAGTGCGCGAGTGAGGAACAACGTGAACATTTGGTCAAGGTGATCAAACGATCCAACAAGGAAGAAGCCGAAATCAGATACCGACGAGATCCATAAGCATTCCTTTTGCGAGTTGATAAGAGTCGCGCGAACAAGGCGTTTGGGCTCCACAACGATGCAGTCGTCTTGGAGCAGCGTCTCCGCGAACGCATCGACCGATGGACAACCATATTACCAACATTTGAAAACGCGATTCCGACTATTTCGGTTTGATTGTCTTTTCTCTCGAATCCAATGCCGTGTTCATAATGGTCTCAGTTCAAAGAGACTCTCGTGGCGGGAAATCCAGCCAGAATGGCGCGGGGGAAGCGACCGCTGGAGGCGCCATCGCCACTGGCGTGCGACGCGAAGCTGCGGTGCGTGGCCCGCGAGCTCAAGAACCTCACGCGCAAAGGTGAGCTCTTCGCGAGCGGCGCTTGTCAGCGGATCCCGTCGTTGTCGAGTTCAGGAACCATCAACTTGAAGAGCTCCCACGCATGGAGTATCACAGGCCGAAGAGTCGGGTCGTCAGCCACGTCGATGGCTGCATGAACCACGAATCGAAGCATAATCTTGGGATGTTTCACGGAGACCGCTCTCATCGCTCTTTCTTGAGAGCAATCGTTTGCCAGGTAGATGAAAATGGCGAAATCCCTCGAAAGGATTGAAGCTCTTGTTCATCGCGCCCAGCGTTCACATCGGTCCACGGATACATCTCGAGCACGGCATCAATCAACGGAGCAAACTCGGACGGCGGCAAGCCCCTGTAAACCACCGAGATAATTAAGAGGATGCGGCCACGAAGCGTACGCGACGTCTTGACTCGCTGGAGGAGCAAGCCGACACAATTCTCCCACCCAAATAGCGCAACGAGGTGGACAAGCCAGCCATTGTTGTCTTCCGCTTCGAGCTCGACGATGCCGAAGAGGTCATTGAAGAGCCCCGCGTCTTCAAGGTCTTCAATAATGGAGCAAATGGCGTCGAGGTCCGCCCAGCCTTTGCAATCGACACGCCACTCGGAACGATGGTGGAGAGCACGCCGAGCAAGTTGCACTGCCTCTTCCCGTGAGCTGACGAGCAGTTTCTGGATGTTGGAAATCGACATACCAAACGGCAGCCGTGCAATTTGGCGCCGCTCGATCGACGCGGGAAGCACAACCAACGCCCACGAGGGGAACTTGATCGGCGTTGGCAGATCCAACGCGCATAGTGGCGCCACGTCGTGTCCGTATCGCAAGGTAATCAGGGGATACTCTTCACTCTCGGCCTCTCCATGCTTGAGCCACTCGCCATTCAACGTGACAAGAGTCTCCTCATTCCCTTGGTCTCCCTGGTCGGCCGAACTGCTAGTTGCGCAAACTGCATCAGTCATGTAGAGTACGTACTCGTCTCTGCTCTTGGCACAAAACGCTGCGAGGCTCTCGGCGATCTTCCGCTAGGCATCATAGAGGTTGTCAAAGTCGTCACCTTCGATGAGGTAAAGAAAGTACCGTACGGCTGCAAACGAGTTAATCGATCTCCACACATCGGCGTTGATCTTGTACTTGGCGAGCGATTGCGGTGCCACCGTGAGGGCCGCTTCCACTGTCGCTTGTATGGATGTTGGCCCTGCATGCAACGGCACGTCGCTTACGTGTGCAGTCCTAGTACACGAGACACAGCGCCGCACCGGTTGTCATGGGGCTGGAAATGTACTCGCAGTTGTCAACGATCACCGCAAACGAGAGATCTTAGGAGCTCCCGCGCGCACCTGGTTGTCACATGATACTGCCCGTGTTCCCTCGGACGGTGTATTTATCATCGCCTTCCGTGCCTTCTTCCTCGCCTTCTTCTTCCGCAACAAATCGTCGGACAGCGAACTCGCCCCCATCAAACACTCCCGGGAGAATCACCAAGAGACTCGCGAACGCGCCACCTCCACATGCTGGATCGCGCCGTCGCGGGTCCAATCGCCCGCCTGCTTCCACCAACATGAGCTTGCGGAGGTGGATATCGACCGTCGCTGTCGGCTCAATCGCAAGCGTCTCGTGCTGGAGCGTGAGCTGCTCGTCCAGAACTGCGTGCCACCGCCCATTGTGCACGTCCAACATCTCACGGTCAACTTCTCACGCGACCCCACGGTCGTCCTCTTCTCTTTACTGCCTCACCACTCCCCGTTCCTTGATCTTCTGGTGGTCCGTCTTGCGCAGCGGCAGTTGGAACTCTTCTTGTTCCTCGTCCTTGAGCGCGAGGCCGAGATATGGGAACCGCTCACTGGAGCCGCTCGCGAAGAGCTCACCTGTGCGCGAGAGGTTTTGGAGCTCGTGGGTTACGCGCCGTAACGTTGCGTCGCACGCTTGTGGTGACGGCGCTTCCAGCGGTCGTTTCCCCAGCACCATTCTCGTTGGATTTCCCGCCACGGAGGTCGCTTTTGAACTGAGACGGTTATAGAACTCGATATTGTTTTCCGGAGAAAATAGTGGAGTGATGGTCTTTATTCCGAAATGTTGGGATCACATTGTCAAATGTTCGCAATCAGTTCGGTGAAGTTGCCGCAATCTTTGAGAAGACGAACACCCGTTTGCTCGCCTCTTGTTGAATGCGCAGAAAGAATTCCTCTTGGTCTCGTTGGAATCTGAGCTTTTCTTCATGTCCATGTTGGGCGTTCGAGTGACTGGGTCATTAGTTGGCTTGGTGGTCGGCTTCAGCGTCAGTAGTGGTGCCACAGCTATCGCAAACCAAGGTTTCAGACTTCTGCTTCTTTCGACTCGCTGGTATTCTCCGCCGGAAAAAGAAGTGACCGAAGCCTCTTCTCCTCTCGTTTGGCGCGGTTCATATTCCCACAAATATCCATGAACGATTCCTTCACGAGCCGAAAGCTCAACTCACCCGCTCGATACGCTTCAACGATTGCGGGAGGGCGCCTACACGAATGCTCTGCAACATACTGGAGATGGTCGCGTTTGTCTTGATCGGCACATTCATCACTTCCGTCGCCGATGAGCGCATAAAGGTCTGGACCTTCTCGCATACTTCGCAATGCGGCTCAATGGTGATTTGTGCGTGGACTTTGTTGTCGATTTCTGGAGCCATCGCCTTGAAGAGTTTCCACACGTGGACGAGAACTGGTCGAAGAGACGGATCGTCCGGCACGACGATCCGGTCCTCCAAAATCGTGATGACAGCCGGAACGACAAGCCGAAGCATAATCTTGGGCTGCTTTATAGAGACGACTTGCGTTGCTTTTTCTTTCGAGCACAAACTGGCGAGGCGGATGAAGATGCCGAAATCCGTCGCGTAGATAGGCGATAGGGACTCGTCGTATCGACCAGCGTTCACATCGGTCCACGGAGACGACGAGAGAACGGCGTCAATCAATGGCTCCACCTCGTTCGGTGACAATCCTCGGTAAACAACCGAGCGAATCAAGAGGATGCTGCTACGTAGTGTCGGCTATGTCTTCACTCTTTGGAGAAGCGAGGGTCCACACACCTTCCACCCAAAACGACTGATGAGGTGGCGTAGCCAGCCCTTTTTGTCTTCTGATTCGAGCACAAGGATGCGCAGGAGGTCGTTGAATAGCCGAACTTCCCCGACTTTCTCAATAGTGTAGCAAAATTGTGAGAATTCTGGGCAGCCTTGATAGTCCACGCGCCACTCGGAACGATATTACAACACACGACGAGCGAGTTTTGCTGCCTCTTCACGAAACTCGGGCAATAGACGCTTGATATGGTCAATGGATGCAGGGATCGATCGCAATGCAATCTGACGGCGCTCGATCGAGACGGGCAGAACGTCCAAAGCAGACGTAAGGGACTCCATCGGCGGTGGTTTGTCCACGCTGACGGGCGCCACCTCGTGTCGGTAACGCAAGGTGATCGAGGGATACCCAACAACTTCGGGCGCTTCGTGCTTGAGCCACTCTTCATTCAATGTGACAAGAATCTCCTCACTGCCCTCGTCGGCCGTGCTGCTAGTCGCGCGAGTGCATTGCATATCTACTTCGAAGTACCAAGTACAGTACGTACTCGCCTCCGCTGTTGGCACAAAACGCTGCGAGACTTTCGGCAATCTTGCGCTCCGCACCATAGAGGTCGTAAAAGACGAAGCCTTCGATCAAATGCGCAAAGTGCCGTTCGACTGCAAACGAATTGATTGACCTCCACACATCGGCGCTGACCTTGTACTTCTTGGCGAGCGGCTCTGGAGCCACAGTGAAAAAGTCATTTAGAGCTGCGTCCGCTGTCGCTTGCATTCGTTCTGGTCCCGCATACAACGGAACGTCGCTCATGTGTTGGGTCCTGAGATCGTACACGAGATACAACGCCGCGCCAGTTGTCATGACGTTCGCAACGTGCTCGCAGTTGTCAAAGATGACCGCGAGTGAGATATCGTACGGGCTGCCGCGCGCACCCGACCGCCACGTGTTGTTTTCCTCGTCGTCATCTGTGACCAGTCGTTGGATCTCCATCTCGCCTCCATCGAACACACCAAGAAGAACCACGACGAGACTTGCGAAGGCGCCATCTAGACGCGCTTCCTCTCGTCGTCGTGGCTCCAGTCGCCCGGCCGCTTCCACCAACATGAGCTCGCCGGAGATGAATATCGACCTTCGCCGTCGGCGCAATAGCGAGCGCCTCGCGCTGGAGCGTCACTTGTTCCTCCAGAAAGGCATGCCACCGCCGATTGTGAAGCTCCAACAACGCGTCATCGACTTCCCACGCGGTCGCTTGGCTATCGTCTCCTCTGCGCTGAGTCACAGTTCACCGCTCCTTGATCTTCAGCTGGTCGTCCATGAGAACAATCTACGCTCAATTCATTCTCAATTCATTCTCACTCAATTCATCCGACGCCAATTCATTCGCTCACACGTCGCAGGATTTGAGACACGGGACCCATCAAACGCAACACATCAAACGACCTCGCGTCTCTTAGCAACACCAGGCGCGAGTGCGGCAGCGCCATCGGCTCATTCTCAAATTTGCTCCCTCGCACACAAGTCAAGACAACCACCTCACCACCTCTCCACCATGTTCGCCAGCAACAACAACAACAACAACAACAACGGCGCCAACGCCAACACGACCAACAACAACACCGAGATCACGTCGATGCTCTCGGTGCTCCTCCGCGCGGCCCGTACGGCCAGCGCCTTTGTCCGCGACGCGCTCCTACGCGCGGCCGACTCCCTCCGCCAGTTCATCCCGCCGACGACCGCACCAACAACCACAACAACGACCCCAAGTGGTCTCGATGGCCCCAAGACTGCGGCCGCTACCACGACTGCTTCTTTGGCCGCGACAAGCACTCGTGCGCAACCCGCTCCACGACCGCGACCGACCGCTCGCGCCACGACCACACGCCGTGCGTCCGCGACGACGACGGCGACAACCCGTCGCGCGCGTATGCCGCCGACGCCCACGCTGACCGACACGGAAATCTACCGCCGCGCGACTACCACGACGTCGATCTATCGCACGATGCGCGCTGTCGGTGTGGCCGAAGAAATGGCCGCGCCAACGATCGATCCGGCTGTTCTGCCGGCGATCGTGACGTCACCGGACGTCCCACCGGTCTTTGATGACCTCTTGCTTCCACCAGTCCGCGCACCGCCGACCGCCGCGGCGCGTGCGGATCTATTGCGCAACGTTGCCCTCAACCCGCGCCTCCAAGCCGTCCTCGCACGGAATCGCATCCAAGTCGCCGCGACCATGCGGGAGGTACAGTCGCCCAATATGGTCCAAGACCCTGCTGATCTCGCTTGCGGCTGCGGCCTTTGCCCGAATGGCACGGCCGCCTATCCGCTCTGTGCGGCCGTCACAATCCGCCGCACGATCCGCAGCTTTGGCTCGCGCGCAACAACGTCCCACACCGCGACCTTCGTGCGCCGCCAATACGCTTGCGGCCGATATGATCCAGCGGCCGTCATCAGCGGCGGCCGTACACGCTCATGCTAACGACCGACCGAAGATCACCGGGCGATCGTTCCGTATTCTTGCAGACAGGCGTTTTGTTAGCCATCCGCGTGCACACTTGCATATTCTTCATGTCTTTATGTTCGTGCCGTCTCGCCTATATGTTCTTGCATTCTTGCATTTTTGCATGTTGCGTGGTACTGGAGTAGTAGTAGTAGCGCTTCATTCGATCTTGAAATCTACAAACAACAAATTCATTCCATTCCATTCCATTTCGCACAACAAATACGGATCAATCGGCTTTGTCGTTGGAGAAAAGGCGCTGAAATATTGCTGAACAAACACATCCGCAACTACGCCGTCCACGCCCTAGCGTCGGCTGCATGATCATACGCATGACGCTCGGCTTCGTACCGAACGTTGTATCGCTGTTGTATCGCTGCTGGGACTGGCACTTATGCTTCAGTCGCGCGCACGCGGTGGGGCCACTTCCTCATCCGTTGGTGGACCTGGCGGTGGGATCGTCGGCATGGATAAAATCTCCGCAAACGCCTTGTCCTCGTCACCGTTATGCCCCATCAGGACAGTCCACATCCACGCGAGCGTGGGGACGTCCAGCAAGATCGTTTCGTCCAGCGTCGCGACGGCCATGACGATGCGGTGCAGTGCGGTTGACTGCGCTGCCTCATCGCCGACGCCACTCGCCACCAATGCTGCCCACGCGTCGGCAACGTCGATCGCGTTCGGACACTCGCGCAGCGGACAGCCGCAGACAACGTTTGCAACTGTGAACGGAGACGACGGCACGTCATCGACACGAACGGGGGCAATCACAGTCGCGCGACGTTTCTCACGCGTCTCACGGCACGAAGCAACTGTGCTTAGACAGAACCGCACGTTCGTGAAGCCGGGAGCTTCATCTCCGTCTACAACGTCAACAATGGCCACGTCAGTTCAAACCATCATTTCACGCGATCTAAACGCTAAAGAATCGGATGCAAAAGCGAATCCAGTATAGGATACGTACTGGCGGGGCCGTTAAACGCTTCATCGTCTTCCTCTTCAAGCACGTTCGTGACGCCGGGAGCTGCATCACCACCTACATACATCCACAATCACAACGTCAGTTCAAAATATCATGCGATAAAAACGCCAAAGGATCGGATCCAAAAGCGGATCCGTGTAGTGTACGTACGTGCGGGGCCGTTGAACAGTTCATCTTCTTCTTCTTCAATAGCGTCCTCAAAGACCGCACCATGAATCGCTCCGGACGCGGGCGGCGTGAGCGCGTCGACGACATCAGGCGTCAGAACGGCGTGTTCACCGCCCGTGGCGTTGGCATTGGCGCCCACAGAGCGCAGCCAATCGAGCACAGTTTCGACGGACTTGCCCAGCAACTGGAACAGGTCCAGGAGCGAGTGGGTCACGTACGCACCGAGCGTCTTGAACAGTGCGCCGATCGCTGGTATACAACAAGAACCCGTAAGTTTCCCTTTATACCCAACAGCAAAAACACGCATGCACGTACCGTCCATCGTCCAAGCGCGTTCAGGCTTCGAGATGTCGTCATCCATCGGCGCCAACAGCGTCGTCTCAGGCTGAATCACGCGCATCGTCGGTCGTCGAGTACGTACGGGGTCTTTGCCGTGGAGAAGAGGATAACGAGGGAAACGAGTTCTCGATGGCGAGGAAATTCGCGACTGAACGAGAGTGGGCAATGCGCCACCGCACACAACCGCCAGAGCAAGCGCGAGGAGGGGCGACGGCGGGGCGAGGCGACAGCGCGGGCGAGAAGAGGGTAGGCGTCGGGCGCCGACGGCGGAGCGGGTTGGGGAAACCGCAACGCATGGTCGGCGCGGACGCATTGGACGGTTTGGTCTAGTTTTTGTTTGTTTTCGACTGCCACCGCCACCACCACCGCCGTGTCACCGCCCTCAACAAGAAAATGGCACGAAAATGACACGAGCGGAGAGGAGTGGACGATGCCAGCGTTGATCGAGCCGTGGCAACCATTACAGGAAACGAGCGACACTGGCAGTCGCCAAAGAGAGCGAGAGTGGATGCAAGATCGCAGTGGCGCTGCCACGAAAAAACGAACGAATTCGACGGAACTCGTGGCGATCGTCGAAGCGGATCCTCCAGTTGAAGTCGAGTCGTTGCATTTTAGTGTGTCAGTCTACTAAATTAGGGCGGTAGGGCGTCTGATCCGGCCATAGCAGGTTCAACTCTAACTCTGTGCCGTTTTCAGTGTGGACCACGTGAGATGCGGCACGGAGCTTGGCAGACCATACTTGGCGATTGTATGAGACGTTTTGAATGGATCGTCTGCCAAGGCCATACAATTTCCAAGTGTGGCCGAGTACAACACCCTCAAGATCCCGATGGGTTCATCTATGAACCCATGCGGACAACACCAAGAAGGGCTTGGTTTCCTATAGGACTATAGGAAACCAAGCCCTTCTTGGTGTCGTCCGCGCCACAGCCCCGTGTGACCACTCCAACAACGCACCGCCATTGTAATGCCTCGGGCTTGACCAACCCCTTATCTCCATCGCGTCAATCGCGGCGCTGGGCACGACGGAGCGGAACGACAGGGGGCTCGGGTTTCCCGCCAATTCTCACCGTTGCAGTTCTCATGCTTCAATCAAAACTTCGCGGCAACCAAGGTATTGTACACACTGCCGACCGCCGCCGCTTAGATACTACTCGTGCTTAGGACTGCCGTGGCGTACGACCTCCACGATGCTCAACCCCGAGTGCCTCGGCGCCTATCAGAGAGCCACCAGCGTCCATGTGACGTCGACGCTTTCGGCGTTTCTGCGTGCGGCTCAAGAAGCGTACGCTTTCGTTCGTGATGCTCTCGTCAGTGTCATCGACAACGCTTTCCGGTTGTTTCGCCCAACGACCGTTCAGGTTCAGAGCCGAGTGCCAATGGAGCTGCCACCGCCGCCAAGACCAACGTCTCCACCAATATCGACGGCGGCACGCGTCACACGGGCCACACGTACGGCCACACGCAGGGCGGCATCGTCGGTTATCTCAACGACCACGGCTACGCGCCGTTCCACCGCGGCCTCGATCCCCGGATCGCAGTATCACGCGTCCGCGACGTCGTCGATCTGCGAAACTATGCGCGTGATCGTCACTGAAGCCGAAGCGTCCGGAACGCCGCTCCCTTCGACGGTTTCCTCGATCCAGTCGCCAGACGTCTTGCCAGTCTTCGACGAACTCTTGCTCCCGCTCGCCGGTCAGCCGCGCACCGCCGCCGCGCGCGCCATTCGCTACGAAAACTTTGCACACAATGTCGACTTTCGAGCGACGCTCGCCCAGCGCCGCATCGAAGTCGCCACGATGATGCGCGAGACCCCGTCGTCGAACTTTGTCCAAGATCCCGCTGATTTCGCTTGCGGCTGCGGCTTTTGTCCGAATGGCACGTCCGCATATCCGCTCTGTGTGGCCGTCACGATCCGCCGCACGATCCGAAACTTTGGCTCGCGCGACGACGTCCCATGCCGGAATACTTGTGCGTCGCCAACACGCTTGCGGTCGATACGATCCATCAGCCACGCGACTTTGACGTTCAATACGGGACTGAAGATTTCGTGAAGGAAATGAACGTCCCGATCACGCCGCACTTACTTTCTCCAGTTCAGTTTCCACCCAAGAATTACACTGACGTGTTCCACCGACATGCCTGCCGTTTTGTGCTGTTCAACAGAGAGAACACTTGTCATTATGCAGCCACAGGAAAATTAAAGACACAGAGACTCGCACACAATCGACGCATGTTGATATGCAACTCTTCCTGCTCTGTTTGTTGTCAGTTTCCTGCTTCTTCCGAGTCTTTACGCCACAAACGACGTTGGTTCGGCGCCAACGCCACCAGCGTGGTGGTGCACGAGCTTGGCAAACTTGAGCGCGAGCTCGTCGGCATCCGCTTGCGTCTCGGCTTCGGCGTACACGCGCACGGCATCTTCCGTGCCCGACGGGCGAATGAACGCGCGGCCGTGCTTGCTTTCGTACTGCACGAGCGTCTCGGCGAGCGCCGACTTGAGCGTGTCCGGCGCGAGCACCTTCGTGTCGTCGACCGAGTCGACCTTGATGCTCTCACGGTCCTTGATCTTGGTCTTGGTCTGACGGCTCGGCAAGTCGTTGTAGATGCGGTCCCAGTCGGCAATCGACCAGTTACGCTGGATCAGAAGCACTTCAACGAACAACAAGTCGCTCAGGGCGTCGCCAGTCGCTTGGTTGATGAGCTGGTGGGCCGCAAGGAGCTGCACAAGCGCCGCCTTCTTGCGCTCGTCGTGGAGCGTGTTCTCCCACTTGTGGAGCTTCTCGACGAGCGCGTCCTTGAGCACGACAGTGCCGTGGCCATTCGCTTCAAAGTAAATGCCAATGTCGTACTCGGTCGCCTTCTTGTGGCAGTACTTGACACCAGTCTTGGCCTGCGCGACGCGGATCGCGCGCGACTGCAAGTACCGTGTCGCCGCGCCGTTCGCGTACGCCGTCTGGACGACGCCGAGCGTCACACCTTCCTTCTCCAACTCGAGAATGCGGACCTTCTCGGCGAAGAACTCGGCAAAGAGACACGCAATCTTGTCGCCGTCGAGCAAGTGCCACATGCCTTCTT
>JAADWR010000072.1:0-22108 GCA_023336345.1 Pythium inflatum | reverse complement strand
GCGTCGACTCCTTCTGGATGTTGTAGTCCGAGAGCGTGCGACCGTCCTCGAGCTGCTTACCAGCGAAGATCAGGCGCTGCTGGTCCGGCGGGATGCCTTCCTTGTCCTGAATCTTCTGCTTCACGTTGTCAATGCTGTCCGACGGCTCAACGTCGAGCGTAATGGTCTTGCCGGTCAACGTCTTGACGAAGATCTGCATCGTGACGAGGTGAGAGGAGAAGGGGGCTTGGTGCTTCCGACGCGGGTGTTGCAGAGAACGCAAATGCGGAAATGAGCACCGTGGAAGCGGGCGGCATCATGGTGGACGCCGAGGATGAAGAGAAACGAACCCGCATTGCGAGGAAGACCTTGAAGGGTTGGAAAGTAGTTGTGGAGCTCCGCTGCAGTAGAATTGTATGCTGCTGCAGAAGAAGTCCGATATGCGGGAATCGTTATGGTAGACGAGAGAAAGCGTCGGCTGCGATACTTTTCTCTCAGGGTTTGGGCTCAACCTTCTCTTCCTGGGCGAGGTTCTGGCAGTATACAAACTTCAAGTACGCGGGAGGGGCGAACTCAGCGACCATCACTCTCGCCCGAACGTGGCAAGAAACCGTCGAAAGGGAAACGAACCCATCGCGCAATCCTCTGGGTTATTCATTCTAGAACTTCCCAACGAAGTCAGGTATACTGAATCGAAGTTGCGAAGTTCAACTCTGTCAACCAGATCTTGCGAAACGGCGCACGCCTACAACACAATGGACGTCGACGTCGCTTCCGTGGCCTGCGATGGCGCGGCGCCTGCGGCGATCTTCTCGCCGTTGGCGTCGGTCTTTAGCGATTGCTGCTGGGATTGGACGCGGAGCACCGCTTGTTTCCGCCGCAATAGACGCAGCGCCGTCTGGTGGTCGTCCGAGCGCTCGGGGTCGGCGTCCAGCGACCAAATGACGCCGCGGTAGTTGGCCAACAACTCGTCGATCGACGGCTCCTTGTCCACGACGAGCGCGTCGATAGCGCGCGCAGCATCGCGCGGTGCTGTCGCATGGTCCGCGTCGTCGTCATGGTCGTCGTCGTGGTCGCCGTCGCCTTGGTCTTCGTCGGCGACGCCGGCGACAATGCGCGCGATCGTTGCGTCGTCGTACTCGTAATGGACCAACTGCTCACTCTCCGAGTGCAAGAGCGTCTCAATGGGCATCGACTCGAGCAACTGCAGCTGCGAAAGACTCACGACGAGCGACTGCACGACTTCTGGGTGAATGTCGGCGACGTCAGCGCCAGCAGACGGCTCGGCGCGGGCGCCAAAGAGGCCGGTGCGCACCCAACACGTACGAATGAGTTCTGCGGGGACATCGAGCCACGCCTGTTTGATCCACACGAGCGCGCGCGCGAGGCGGACGTCAAATACTCGAGGACGGCCTTCTTCCGCCTGGTCGACGGCAAAGCTCAAGTGCGTTTTGCGGTACAGGGCCTTGAAGCTCTTGGTCACGCTTCCATCGAGCGGGTGAGCGCGGCCGGCTGTCGTAGTCGGCAACACGATCGACCGCACGTGCGAGAGCTGCGCGGAAAAGTGCGACGGCGCTGCCGCGACGAGAACGACGATCCTGCGGTTGGTCACGACCATGCGCTGGTTGAGCTTATAGAGCCATTGCTCAAAGATGCGCGACGTCATGCTGCCGTCGACGTTGAAAAAGGTCTCGGCAAACACACCGAGTTTGCGTCGGCACGTCGTGACGACGAGCGGCTCGAGTTTTTCACTGCTGTCCAAGTTGACCGCAAGACCGACACACAAGCGGTCGCGCTCAGCCGTTGCTTCGTCTTCGTGGTCACGCGCGTACGGCAAGTCGTTGTAGATGAGCGACGTTTCATGGAGCGCAAAGATATTGCGCGGCTCATAGGTCTTCAAGACCGCGCGCAGGGGCTCGTCATCCGTCTCGCTTTGCTTCTTCTTGTGCGCACGCGCGAGTTGCAAGTTGTGGCGACTCACAAAGCCCGACATCCAGCCAGTGGAGAAATTGAGTGTCGTCGTAATGCCCAGTTGATTCGCGAGCTCGGCGGCCTTGAGACGGATATTTTCGCCCGTGAACGGCACATTCTTGCTCTGGAGGTGTCGCACCCACAGCAGCAGCGCGGCTTCTAGTTCTGGATGTCGTGGAGGACGAATGGTGCGCGTCTGCGGCCGCACGGTCGCGGCTTGGAGCTGGTCGCGTTTCTTGAGCAGCACAGCAATCGTGGCCTGCGACGGCTCTTTGGGCAGCCCGAAATGCACGGCCGCCCACCGCGCGAGCTGTACTTGCGTCCACTTGGGCTCTTCGTCTTTCTTCTTGAGGATCTCGAGTCGCTGCTGGTGATTCAGAAAACTCCGGCCACGCTGTGCCCCCGCTGGGCCTTTTACCACTTCGGCGGCTTTCCGCTTGGATCCAGCGGCGCTAGGTGCCGGCGGCCCAGCCTCCTCTGGCGCATGACGTGGCCCCACAGCAGCGACAGGTGGGGGAAGCCCCAAGGCCGCCGTGGCCGCAGCGACGAACGCCGTTGCATCCGGCGCCGACGGTGTGTTCATTTGCGTGCGTTTTTCTCTGTCGTGTGATGCGCGCCTCCTGACCATCAGTCCAGTGAGAAAATATCCGTTTTCAAAACCTCCGAAGATAACCTCTCGTAGAAAAACCTCACATCAGACCCTCTCCAAATCGATTATGAAATTTCCGGAAACCTGACATATCTCACAGCACCATCGTCTCGGTTGTCGGCCCCGTTGCCGCTGGTCGCGCGCTGCTGCTGCTGTTGTATCCGCCCGACTCGCGCGCGACGCGCTGGAGCTCCGCACGCAGCGTCGCTTGGCGGCGCCGCAGAAACGTCAGCACAGTCGTGACTTCGTCGCTCGGCGGCGTCTCTTCGTCGATCGTCTGGATCACGCCGCGGAGCTGCTCGAGTTTCGTGAGGAGAGCACGGTGCACGTGGCTAGCTGTGCCCGTCGCATCGGCCGGGAGCTCGAGCTCCGTCGCGTCGACGACGTCGTTCGCCCACTCGCTGCTGTCGTCCGTGACCGTTGGCAACGCGCCGAGCACGAGCGGCGCGATCGTCGTGTCGTCGTAGACATAGTGCGGCGCGTCGTCTTCACCGCGCGGCGCCGCGACGTCGTGCGACTTGATGCGACCGGGGACATCGAGCTGCTCGAGATAGTGCGTCAGTGTGTCGTGGATCTCTTGCTTGCGCGCGTTCGCGGCGTCGTGGTGCTCGGGCGTCAGAACCGCGAGCCCGACCGAGGCCCACGCGTCGACAACGAGCTCCGGCGGCACTTCGTACCACGCCTGCTCGATCCAGCGCATGGCCTTGAGCTGGCTCACAGCGTAGCGCTGCGGCTCGCCGGCTTCGGCGCGGTCGACGGCCGACGCGAGCTGACGCTTGCGGTAGTAGCTCTTGAACGCGACGGCAACGGCGGCGCCAAGCCCACGGAGCCCGCGCGGCTCGGGCGACGCGTACTCGTCGTCGTTCGTCACGACGACGCGCACGTGCGAGAGCGTGACTTGGAGATGCGATGGCGCGCTGTCGACGACCACGAGCACGCGGCGGTGGGACAGCGCCATGCGCTGGTTCAAGCGCTTGAGCCACACTTCAAAGATCGTCGAGGTCATTTGCGCGCGGCCGTTGTAGAAGTAGTCCAAAAAGTTCCACTGGAACGCCGACTTTTGCTGAAAGCTCGGCGGCTGCTTGGCGCGCGAGACCACCACGGGGTTCCACCGCTCGCTGCCGTCCATGTTGACGCCCAAGCCGACGACGAGTGCCGGCTCGTCGACTGGCCCCGCGGCGTCGTCCATCGCGCGGTTGCGGCCAGCGCCACCTTCTTTCTTGGGCTCGGCGCGGTACCAGAGGTTGGTTGTCACGAACGTAAAGACGTCTTGCTTGGGGTACAGCGCAATGAGCGCACGGACAGTGTCGAGGCTCTGGAGCTCGCGCGGGTCGACTTGGTTCCGGCGAAACTCGACGCCGTGGCGCGTGAGGAAGCTCCGCATCCACCCGTTCGAGTAGCTCATTTCGTCACGGTACTCAAAGACCTGGGCCATGTGCCGCGCCTTGTCGCGCACGAGGTCGCCGATCGTCGCGACTTGCTGGCGGTTCTGCCGGTCGCGGAGCCAGAGCAAGAGCGCAGCGTCGAGCTCCGGGTGCTTCACGGGGCGCACGCTCTTGGCGTCGAGCGACGTCGTCATGGTCTCGAGCCGCTCGCGCGCCTTGAGGATGTTGGAGATCGTCGACTGCGTCGGCTGGCGGAGCAAGCCAAACTGCTTCTTGGCCCAGCGCGCGAGGTCTTCTTGCGTCCATCGCGGCTCTTCGTCTTTCTTGCGCACGATCGCGAGGCGCTGTTGGTGCGTGAGGTTGCCTTTCTGGAGCCCGCCGCTCTCGGGCGCGCGCGTTGGGCCGCGCGGCATTTTGTCGCTTTTCTCGGTTTTCTCAAACTTGGTGGACTGGCGTTTTTCAATGCACCAAGTCCCCCCTTTTCTCTTCGTGTGTTGGTCGTGGTGTCGTCAAAACGAATGGATCTCGGGATCTGATACATTCGTTTCGACAGTTCTGTACCTTCTGATTCCGTATCAATTCAGTGGGCGGAAATCAAACTTCAACTTCGCGTCCGTGTCCAACGCAACGTGGCGCGACGGCGTTTGGAGCACCGCGTCACTGCGTGAAGGCTCTCGACCGCGCAAGAAGCGCGTGCGCGTCACGTCGTTCTTGCCATTACGCTGGACGCGTCGATGGGGCACGTCACGGGTCGGTTCACGTCGTGGCAGGTCGCTGTGGTGGTGCTGGGACGTCTCGCCACGCAGGACTTGCCACACTTGGAGCGAGCTCTCGTCGTGGGAAGCAGTGTGCAGCGACTCGTTCGTTTGCTGATCCGTTGTTGTGAGCCCAAGCTGCGTGAGGAGCCCAGAGAACGGACCCGGGACAGCGACGTCCATGCATCGCATCGCGTCGCGGAACGGCCGGGAGAAGTTCGTCCGCAGCGCGCGACGCAGCGTGCGCTTGGCCTGGCGCAAGCGAGACAGTCGTTCATCGTCGCCTTGAACAGCTTCAAGAGCCAAGAGCTCGTCTTGGACCTCCATGAGTTTGCTGGACCAGACGATAAAGAAGAAGCGCAAGAACTCTTGATGGCTGATGCGACGATCAGCAGAGACGTCGAGACACGACATGAGCAAGTAGACGTGGCGCTTGGTGATCTTGTGCTTGGCGCGCTGCTGAAACCGCTTGATCTCGGTCGACGACGTAAAAAGGAAACGCACGAGCGTCGCAAACTCGGCGATGGAGACGGCACCACCACCATCGCGGTCAAACGCTTTGAAAAGGTCCGACAGCGTCCACTGCTGCGAATCGAGACGCGCGAGGGCAAAGTCGACGAGCGCTTCTTGGAGGACAATGAGGTCTTCTCGTTCAAATGAAATGTGCGCGCGCGTAAAGACGTGGTGGAACTCGTCCCAGCACAGTTCGCTGTCGCCGTCGACGTCCAGTCGGCGAAAGAGCAAGTCGAATTGGTGCCAAGACACGTCTATCGACAGCAACTCCATCATACCTTCTTGGAATTTGAGACGCGAGATCCGTTCAGTCGATGCCGACGGGCGCGCGGTGCGGAACGCATCATAGACAAGGTGCAGTCCCGTGAGCTCTTCGCTCGGCGGTTCGTGGCGGTCGTCGTCGTCGTCGGGATCGTCACCAAAGTCGCTCCACGTCTCTTTGCGTTCGTTTGCGATGGGCAAGAGAAGCTGACTGAGTTGATGGATGCGCTGCCGGACAATCTCAAACAGTTCGTCCGTGTTCGTGACTGATCCGATCTGGATCAAAGGAAGTCGAGGGACGCCTTGGGTCATATTCGATGGATCAGAGGTTACAGGGTCAGACATGGGTTTGTCGGGATGAATGACTTCGAATATGTCGAGCATTGCGTCGTTGAAGGTCTCGTTTGCCTCGGTTTTGTTGTTGCTCTCGGTCGAAAGGCGCATCGACGACAGTGCCGTTGATTGCGTGGTGTTGGGTCCTTCTTGCACGAGTTTTGTCTTGGTTGGAAACACGCGGCTTTGACCGAGTGTTTTCGGTTGGTGACTGAGTTCTGCTTCGGCTTGCTTTGCTCGTTGCTTTTCTTGGTACACGAGCTGCTCTCGCTTGATGAATGCCGGCGTCTCGCTCGCCATTGCGTTAGTCACCGTTGTTGTAGGCGCCGTTTTCTTCCCGCTCGTTGGTCGCTTCCTCTCCACTGGCAGTGGCTCTCGCGGTGGATATTGAAATCGCTCTTGGAACTCTCGAATCTGATTCATGAGCTTGCGTTTGTGGAGGACAGCGGTTACTCCGAGCTCCGACTCGAGTTCGTCTTCGTGAAGAGTGAGCAGTAGTTTGCCATTGATGGCGTTTTCCTGGATTGCTCGAGTGTACTGACTCAGTTCCATTTCGTGCTCCATCCACTGGATCACGTCGTCGACTTTCCAGTCTAGGACGTACGTGCTCAGCAACGGAAGCTTCTTCTTTGGTGCTGCGACTGGTTCGTGACGTCGCTGCTCCGGTGGCGATTCCGTGTGGGGCATTTGCACACTCGATCGCGATGCCCTTGACGTTGCTCTCGCCTCGGTTGACAATGGTGGGTCACTGATAGTATGGACAGGCTTGGACACTCGCGACTCGGTGGATGCTTTCCGTGATGGTGTCCCTCCTTCTTTCGTGGACTCACCACTGGGCAGTGATACTTTGTAAATGTCCTGGAATCCAGTTACATCCGTCCCTCTCTGCATCGGCTTTGTGGGCATTTCGACGAAGTGTTCATTGTCGAGATCGCTGTCGTTGTCTTGCTCTCCTTCGCTGCTTTGATGACCTTTGGCACCGATTGGTAGGGATTGGGTCTCGGACGCTTCCGTCGCATCACTCGAAGCAGCTCGCGTTGCCTCTGCCTGTCTCTGGATCGACCGCGTTGCTGCCGCATCCGCTAGTGCGTGGATGTTTTGCATGTGCTCGACGTATTCGTCCCACGAAATCTGACCATCGCCGTTAATGTCCATCAACTCAAAGAGCTTGTCGAGGTCGCCGTCAGTCTCGCTCTCAGCTGCATGCTGTAAAACTTGCAGCGCACGAACAGCGTTGTCATCACCACTCGCATTGCCTTTCTTTGCGGTGTCTTGAACGTGCTTCTTGAAGTTAGCGATTGCTATTGGCGTGTGTTCATCACCGCCCATGACCGAAAACGCCTTCTTGAGCGTCGCAGTGCCCTCTGCGAGCTCCAACGTCTTCTTTTCTCGCTCTGCAGCTAGCTTGGCTTCGAGTTCTTCGAACGAAAACTGCTCCCGGACAAACCGAAGACTTAACGAGAGCTGCACGGCGGCTTTGCTTGGCTCAGCGCCGATCAGCGTGAGCGAGACTGTGCCGGGGACCCACGCGTCGTCGCCGTTGACACTTGCGACAATCGTACTAATTAGCGCGATCTGTCCGAAAGCTTCTTTCTTGGGATTATCGGTGCCCGTGACTTGGACTAGAACGAGCTGAAGCGCTGGTTCCGTTTTCTCGTCAGCGTTGGAGTAACTGACCGCGATCTCGTTCACGCCACTTCGCCAGGTGATTTCCTGTGTCGTTCGCTTCCAAAACCCAAGTGGAGAGCTCACCCATCGCTGTGAGAGTCCACTTAATAGACGAAGCTCGAGTCGAAATGTACCTGGGGCCTTGCCACCTGAGTTTCTGTCATACGGCCAACTCACAGAACCGAGCTGCAGCTGGAGTTGACCTTGCATCGCCTCCATGAACATGAGTCTGCACGCAATGCGAGAAGCACTGTCTCCTGCCGATCGGTTCGCCAAGCGATGAAACGTGTCTGTAGCTGGCGTCTTCGTGATCGTGCTGAGAACTTTGCCATCGAGAATGGCCATCGTATCGGGCAACGACGGCTGCTTGGCGTCCATGCCGACAATGACTAGGCTCTGAGTTTCCACAGTCGTGTCTGCATATAGTGGGACGACTCGTTTCTCTGCGTTCGTCACCTCAGTCCACGTTCCGTCGTCAGTAGGAACAGCTTTGTTGGCTTCGGCTGTGGGAACGAGCGATGCTTTTGCCTCTCGAAGATTGGAGTTGCCTTCGTCAGCGATCTGGAGATAAAAAAGGCCACGTCGACGACGAACGTGATTAGGTGGCTTGGAGCGAGCTTCGCCAGTGCGGACAAGCTGGAAAGTGAACTCTGGCGAGGCTGCTGTAGGCTTTCCCTTGGAACTCTTGTCCAGCCCAACTGGCAGCTGAATGGGAACCACGACATCGCTCGAGTCGGCGATAAGTGAACCGTCCGCAGAAAACAGCTCTGCTGGGACGATCCAATTGCAAGTCCCATACACCATGGCCGAGTCAGCAGCATCGTGCACCTCCACTTTCACGATCTCCGACTTCTTCACGGCCGCTTTTGGTACCGCTAGATCAAGTACTTCATTCCAGATCAGTTGTGTCGGCGCGTGTTGCACTGGATCGAGCACGTTGGGCTTGGTTTCGACGCGACAGCCGAGCAGCTCAATGATGACGACGCAGCAAGTTGATTTTGGCCAGTTGGTGATCTTCTTGACGGCAACACCAAGCAATACCAAACCAGCATCAACTTGTATTGAGTCTGGCGTGGTCTGAAGTGCCGATGGAGGTGTCGGAAGGACGGGAAGAAACTGGATCTCAACGTGGATCTCGCCAAGCCTTGGGTTGGGACTACTAGTTGAATCATTGAACATCAGTCCGTACCATGCGGAGCCCAAGTGGCCATCAAAAAGCACGAAGTCAAAGACTGGAATCTCAAATGTTGCAACAATGCTGCTGCCCTCGCTCTTGCGTTTCGCCTCGAGTTCCCCCACAAGGATCGGGTTGGGCACAACAAGAGTATCCGACGAGATGGACTCTCCTGCAAACTTGAAGAGCACGGCTGTCGTTTCTCCATCCAATTCCACGTAGCCGTTCTTCTGAATAAGTTCGGCAAGCGGCATGATCGGTACCTCGATCGTCTTAATCGCGTCTGAAGAAGTGGACCCTCTGGATGCACAACACCGCAGTCGAATAGCAAGCGACGCGTCCAACGGAAGAGAGTTCAAATACGACGACACGTCCAGTCGCAATTGAGTGCATTTGACGTGGAGATTTCCCTGTTTCGTATCTGTGCGCTTGTCGGGTTGTTGCAAGGCGTCTTTTTCTTTCCCTTCTGGCACAAACTGACATCCGAGAAGGATGCTTGGCATCTGCTCACCGGTTTCCGGCGGCTTGCGCCCGTGGAGCTGATAGACGTGGTAGCTGCGAGCGAGTGGATGCAACAAGAAGCTGCTCACGTCCAGTTGGCCGAATGCAATCACGGCGAGGGCATTCACATTCGCAGTCCTTACGGCCAGATCCACGACTTCAACTTTGATCACCGAGGGAGAACCATTACCTTCCTCTGGTGGCCAAGCTAGTTCCACCGATTCGCTGTCCCATGCAGGATCGACTATCGATTTCTTGCCTGGTTTGGTGACAAACGCACTTTGACGCCCATGACTGGCGATCCGAACGCCGGGCTGGACGCCAGGGGTGGAATGTAAATCGAACGCTTGGACTATATGGAGACACAAAGTGCCCCGCGTGGAAAACGCCGCCGTGTCGATGGACGAAAAGGGTGATGAGACCTCTGGCGAATCGCTTTGTTGTCGGCGCATGCTCTCGTAGTAGTCATCCGTGAGGAATCGAAACTCCATGCGAACCTCGCCGGCGTTGCCGTCATCGTCTCGTCCTTCCGTGGCTGGATATATTGGCACCCACGCTTCCAGCCACCGCGTTTTCAGGGTCTGCCAAACAGCACTCGTATCGTTCGTCGGGGCGACGACGTGCTCACGAAACAAACTGACTAGAGCGATATCGATCGCTCCAATGTGTGCGTCAGGGAGATGGTCTTCTTCATTACTGTCGATAACTTCGACTCGAACGTAGTCCGTGAGAAGGTCTTGGACCCGAAGCTCAAAAATACTTGTATTCCACGTTGGGTGGCGACCTCCATCGATTGCGACTCCGGATTGACAAGCTGACGGCACAGCTTCTGCGAAATGCGAGCGAGGAATAATCTTCGCGATTATATACGGGTCTTGTTCTCCATTGGCGTCCACATCAATGAGGTTGCGTCCGGACAGAAATCGTAAGCAAAGCACTCCCGGGACAGCAGCAAGTTGTGGCATATCTTCGAACGCTTGTCGCAACAGCTTTTCTTCTTTCAGTGCCGCGTAAATTGGGGTCCCCGAGCAAAACACGGCAATGTCCACCTCGACTAGAGCACGTAGTTTGCTGTCTTTCTCATTTTCGACAAATACCTTGAGCCATCGTGACGCTTTTCGACTGGGATAGTGCAGCACCGAGACCAATGACAGTGTCAGCGACGCCAGTGTGTCTTGAAATCGCGCGCCTGGCCGTTTGGTCAGCAGTTCAAGTCGCAGAGCTGGTTGTGTTCCACTTGCAAACGATCGCATGATGTAAGTGTGAGCCGATTCTCCGACCTCAAGCTTCACTTGCTCACTCCAAGCGGTCATCGCATGATTCTTGCCGTCCATACCGACCACGCAGTCACATAGTTTGTACGCTGTTCTCTCGACCGCCGCTTGCGTCGATGTTGCTGGAGTCGAGCCAATGAGTGTGCATTTACATGCGACTTCCGCAGCTCCCAGCCCGTCCGCGTCAAAAATGATGATCTTTCCACAATGTATAGCGACGACAGCGAAAGTGTCCGCTGTAACCGGTGGTGAAACAAACATGGGATCAAACACCACCTGATCCGCGAAAAACGACAGCTCCACAAGCACTTCATGGGGTTTCCCGCCGGGTTGTTTTGAGAAGAATGACGTTTTGGTTGACGAAAGGCTGCTATCCACCAATGCGTGCCATTCTCGTTGGCCTTGGCGGCCGCCCACAAGCAAGCCTCCGAGAGGGAGCTTGAGAGAACCAATAGGTTTGCCCCTGAACAAAATGATATACGTTGCATTGTGAGCGTTCCAATGATGGAATCCAAAGCCAGCAAAACGTACGTGAGTGTGAGCACCTCGACTCGCAACATATCGGTCGTGACATCGTTTGTGAACAGCGTCAATCGTGCGTCCCACTCGACTTGACACTCGCCCTCGCCCTCAAGGGCGGTTTGTAACTTGCTCTTCACCTCCTGCCGATCGTCAACGCTGCTGTTGATCCACAAGTGGGCTGATAGCCCACGATCTTCGCTTGCAAGATTGTTCTCTCCACCACGAATTCCAACTAAGTGGACTTCGAGACGACCTGCCACTCCTCGCTTGCTGCCAGAGAGAAGAATGGCGGCGGTCGCATCCAACTCACCGGACTTTAACTTCTTTGACCGTTCCCTTAGCTCGCGACCAACGTTACGGCAATGCAGGCGGTATACCTCCGCAGGATCATCAGCAGGGGCCTTGAACTCAGACGGCGCAGGCTCAAATACACCTTCGATAAGCAGGGTGCCAGTCTTCTTCCCAGCCAGGAAAACATCAAGCGATAGCTGTATCGCCTGTGGCGTTGAACTAGTTCCCTTATCGACCGCAGTTGAAGCCGCGAGCAAGAAAGCACTCAAGGGAAGCTCTGTCTTGCCAATCGCTTGGACGCCGTTCTTCTCACCCGGCTATGACATTCACACAGTTCCTCTAAGCTTCCATCGACACATCACCACTGAGAAACAGCAAAGCAATACCATCTGAATGTCGTACACGCCGATTTGCACGACCGGAGGCGGGTATTTTATGGCACTTGCGGGTTCGACAACGCGCTGCAGGTCTGTTGCAGCACTCCCTGGCGGAGGTATTTGTACTGGTGGCAGTTGGTACTCGAGGCGCAAGTACTCATTCCACGTTGGAACGGCCCCAGCATTCTCGAGCGGCTTGGTCTTGAGCATCGAACGCACTGGGTTCTCCTTGCGTTTGATGTACTTCGGTTCCACTGAAACCCGCACCTCAGGGTCCAAGTCTTCGCTTTTCTCGTCTTTTGGATCGGGGGAAACGAGGTTCTTCGCATGGAGAACAATCAGGTGAAGATAACCACTAGGCATAGGAGGCGCGACCGGTGTGGATATCGGTTTGGTCGTGCTCTTGTCCGTTACCGTGCGGAATGCTGCAACAAAGTCCAATTTCATGGAACCGAAGGAACCAAACTGAATTGTCTCGCTGCAAACCATGGGCGACGAAGTGAAAGCAGCCGAGTAGACATTCAACTGGAGAGTTCCAATCGTTTTCTCGAATTTTCCGGATTTCATCTTCACGCCCAATTCGATCACAAACGATTCCTTCTCCTTGATCGAGATCGATTGCTTGTGCGAGACAGGGAAGTTGCATGTTGACCACCACCCCAGCACGTAATGCTGGTTTTCATATACCTCACCGGCCGTGACACTGGGTGAGTGAAATTCTGACCCTGGAGATTTTCCGAATGACAGTAACCCCGTCTTCTTCGTCGCGAGACAGTCGATCTCCAATGAAATGGAAGCCTCCCTTATCGGTGGCTCCTTTGTTGGTGCTGGGGTTGCTGGTATCAGCAGTATACTTCGCAAGAGGAAGAGAGTCACAGTACCTCCCTGGTGCTCAGGTGACGACGCGACAAGTAACGGGGAGTCATGAGGAAGAAACTGGATCTCGACTTGAAACTTCAGAGTTCGCTTCGTGGCCTTGAGCGAGGGTGCACGGGGTTCGAGTTCAATACTGGCGGTAAAAGACTGGTAGTTTGCGAAATCAGCTGCGTGATCTTTCAGACGAACTCTCTTGGCGGCGATCTCGGTGTCTTTCATGATCGCATTCTTGTCCATCAGCTCCACGAGAACTGCTACATCCTCTGGGTTTTCATCGTCAATTGAGACACAAACAGGAACAATGAGCTCGTCGCCCATCCACTCAATCTTTTCAGTTGGAGCATTCTCCTTCCCTTTCATGGCGTCCGTGGGAACGCTCGATTTGGCCGTGTATATGTCTTGTCCAGTCGATTCCTTGGTTGGAAGTTGTGCGTCGTGCTTCGACAGACTCGAAACCTCGATGTACAAGTCGAGCGATGGGTCGAGAACTTCTGCGTTTCCGTACAGGTTCATTTTTCGTAGGTACACAAAACCCGTCCGACACTTCAAAGACGGCACGGGCTTCAACTGTTCAGATCCTTCCATCGGTTCCACTGCACTCACTTCTGGAGTCGACACAATGGGAAGCTCCACATCCGAGTAAATCCATCTAAAGCGCAATGTCACAGCGCCACATTCTTTTTGCTTCGTCATCTTCTCGTCTGTAAACATGAGTGGATACGTCTTCACAAGTTGTGGATCTCCTGGTGGGCTCGATGTTGCTCGAGCAAGAGTCTCGTCCCATATCTCCTTCATTAGTATGCGGCATCCGCCCATGTAGGGATCACTGCCAGCAACGTCCTCATCACGTACGTGGATATCAAGTGTGTCTGGGTACGGTTTGGCGGTGAACTCGAAAACTTGAGCGGCATTTTTCCATTCGAAAAACGCCACATCGACATCATTCACGGTTGGACACCTTCGAGTCTGTTTTCCAAGAATGATCACGGCATATGGGTCCGGCTTTCGGTCGAACAGTGACTTGAGCATTGACTTCGCGAGGTTCCCAGTGACTGGCTTGGAAAGGCCACGGCCAGAGAGGAGCTCAACTGACAGCATCTTAATGTCGCCATGACAGACTGGTTTCGGTTGAGGCGGCTCTTCTTGAGTGGCAGCTACAGGAGGCTGTTCTTGGACTTTGACTTGGCCTGCGTCACTGATGGTTGGTGTCAATGGAGTTGAAGGTTCAAGTGAGACCGTGGAGGTCGATGGTTGTGGTTCTTGCGGAGGCAGCGGAACGGGCTCTGCCACAAAGTGAAATTTCAATGTGATCTCCCCGCATGCCTTCTTCTTCGATAGCTTCTCATCCGAATGCGTCAATGCCACGATTCGCTCTTGCGCTACATCGACATACGAAGATGGTGACTGCCAGCACCACGCGGTTGCCTCACTCCCCTCGACGAAAAATTCACTCATGTCGATCTTCCCTCCACCCATGTACGTTGCCTTCATAATGTTCTCGTCCTTGATGTGGACAATGAGATCCGACGGGCCGCAGCCTTTTCGTTTCGTTGACGGCGGCGCCGAGTGCGGAAGATCAAATGCGAGGAACGTATCTTTCCACTCGACGGGCTTCTTCAAGTCCACGTCTTTCAGGGCGATACTTGACTTCGCGAGTCCGTACAGTTCAATCGTCACCATTGGATCTGGCTTTCGATCAAATATGGCGCCGACGCTGTTCGGTCGAGTAAGGTTCCTTGCAGAGACGAGCTCGACGACGAGCGTTTTTACGCCCACAGGAGTCGTATTCGTCGCCATTGGTGCAGGACCTACGGAACTCGTGCCAGCAACAACCTCCACAGCTTCCGCTGCAACATCGCTGGCATTCTCGACATCTCGCTTCTCGGTCGGTTGAACTCCCACGATTGATTGCTGGCTCGTGCGCCGCTGGTGGTCTAGCGTCTCCGTCACTGACGATGCGACAGGTTGTTCCACCCTAAACGACTTCTGCGTCTTCACCGGTTCCTCCGTCGCTTTCGTCACGTCTAGCGATTTCACTGGCTCCTTGATTGCCACCACCACCACGGCTGGTTGCGATGCTGGTTTCTTGTCTTCAGCAGCAAGTATCTGGCTCGGCGTGCTTGGCACCGTGGAGACTGGTTCAGGCTTGCTCTCTTTCTCCGCCGCAGCATCGCTCTTTGCTGGCGCAATCGGCGCTGGCACCGGTTTCTTCTCCGTGTCAATCACTGTAATCGAGAGCTTGATCTCCCCCGATGCTTTTTTCTTCTTGAGCTTTTCATCTTCAAACTCGAGCGGAAAGAATCGACTTTGACAGAGCACGCGCGAGTCGCTTTGCGCAGCAACACACAGTGGCGCGAGCGGTATGCTCGTACCGCCAATGTACCGGTCTGTGAACGTATCGCTGTCTTTGACATGGACGACCAGCGCGGCTTGTAGTAATATTCCTTCGTCTGCAACGTCAAATTCGGCGGTCGCATGTGGCCACGTAAAGTACTCGAGCGGCGGGACGTCTTGCACGGGCTCGCATTTGATCGTCACGCCGTTAAACACAAACACCGCGTAGGGGTCGGGCTTGGCGTCAATCTTAACCATTCCACTCGCGGCTTTAAGGCCGCGCGCGCCTTCGGCATGGACGCACAGGCGCCACCGCGCTGATGCAGCAGCTTCTTTCCCCATGGTTGTTTCCCCAAGCGCCACTTCAACGAGTGGGTTTCTATCGTTTCTAAACGGAGGTCACTCGAGCGAGGGCGTGATCCTACCAGGGGGTGAAACCGCGAGCGACACCATGGAGACGCTCATGCGATTCGGCGGCGTTGGCGGCAAGAAGAAAGCGGGGGACGCGCCGAATAAGAAAGGCGCCGGTGGGAAAAACAGCGGCGACGTCAGCGCGCTCAAGCTCCCGCCCAAAGTCGAAGATCGCATCGCACAGGTGCGTGTCTTGAGGGTTCTAGATCCAGCGATTTCATGGAACTAATCGCCCCCTTTTGCCAGCTCTTGCCGTCCGAAGATGTGCTCGACCGCCCAGAGTTTGACGCGCGCGACTTTATCAATCGCAATTTTCCGGACGAACAGAGCTTGGGCGACATTGGGTCGTTTGTGAGCCGCTTGCGCGTGCGCATGAAGGAGCTTGATGATGCGCTTTCGCAGGCGTCGCAAGAACAGAGTTTGGCTGCGCACCAAGCGATGACCGATCTCAAAGAAGCCAAGTTGGCGGTCAAGCAGCTCTTTCACAAGATTCAGGACATTCGCGGCAAGGCCGAGCACTCGGAAGTCATGGTCCAAGAGATTTGTCGCGACATCAAACAGCTCGACTATGCCAAGCGCCACTTGCAGACGACGCTAACGTCGCTCAAGCGGCTGCACATGCTCGTGAATGCCGTCGACCAACTCGAGCTCGTATCGTCGCAGCGCAATTACAAAGAAGCGGCGTCGCTCATGGAGGCCGTGAACCAGCTCTTTACGCATTTCGACAACTACTCGAGTGTGAGCAAGATTGTCGAGTTGCACAAGACTGTACGTGCGCTCCAAGAAGAACTGAGTGCCCAGATTTTCGGCGACTTTGCAGCGATCGGTCCGCTTGACAATCTCGAAGAAAACTTTCCAACCGAAGAAGAGCGCAGCGCCGTGTTTGCCAACCTCTCGGCCGCCTGCGCAGTCGTCGATGCCCTGGGCAAGCCTTCGCGCGACAAACTCATTCAGTCGTTCTGCACAGAACAGCTCGAAGCATACGAAAAGCTCTTTGGTGATGGTGGGGAGTGTGCCGGTCTCCAGCAGGCCGACCAACGATACCCGTGGTTCTACCAGTTGCTGTCCGTCATTGACGAGCGTATGGACCAAGTGTTCCCCAAGCACTGGCGCATGAGCCGGCGTATGTGCATCTACTTTTGTGAAGCCACACGAGCGCACTTTTTGGCGCAAGTGGGATCGCTTGCACCGGAAGAAATGGATGTGACGTCGTTGCTCAAGGCGTTACAGCGGACATTGATGTTTGAACGCGATGTGGCGGATCGGTTTGAAGGCAGCAGCGGTTCATCAGCCGATAACGAAGACGAGTTTGATGAAAGTGGTCAGCTTATCGATCCCCATTCGGCAGAAGGGATCAAGCGACGGCACCGACGCAAGAAACGCGACGCTGAACGCAAGGCGCTCGAGGCCGAGATGGAGAAACGCGGGGAACTCTTTGGTGGTACTGAAGAAAGCTTGCCGACGCTGCGCGGTATCATCTCCAAGTCGTTTGACCCATTCATGACGGCGTACGTGTCGCTCGAACGCCGCAACATGGAACAAATGATCAACGAAGTCATGAGCCAAGAAATCGTCGACCGCAATGGCCAGCTCCCCGTGTTCTCCAGCTCGGTCAACATGTTTGCATACATTCGCAACTCGATCAAGCGATGCTTGGCGCTGACGAATGGCCAGACGTTCTTCAACCTCCACATCGAGTTCCGACGCTGTTGTCAACTCTACTCGCAGCGACTGCTTGCCAAGCTCCCTCAACAGCCTTCTGGTAGTTCTAACGCTCTAACCGACTCGCAAGGATCAGCCAAGGTGAAGTTGAGCGAGAAGCAAGAAGAAGAGTTGTGCTTTGTGATCAACACGGCCGAGTACTGCGCGGAGACTCTTCCGTCGCTTGAAGAGGTCATTCGAGGCAAGATCGACAAGGCGTTTGCCGAGTCCATTGAGCTCGCACAAGAAATCGACGTATTCCATGATGTCGGCGCCGCCGCTATGAAGTCGATTGTTGCCGGTCTTGAGACCATGCTTGACGACGAGTTGACCACGATTTCTAAGATGAACTGGCAGACTTGGGAAGCCGTTGGCGACGAAAGCAACTATGTCACTCAGATTGGCGAGAAGCTCCGTGCGTTCGTGCCGGTGCTTCGCCAGATGCTGTCGAGTCTGTACTTTACCAACTTTTACGACAAATTCGCGGCGTCGTTCGTGCCCAAGATCTTGCAGGCGGTGCTCAAGTGCCGTCGCGTGAACCAGGTCGCGACGCAGCAGTTGTTGCTGGATGTGTATGCGCTCAAAACGCTGTTTCTTCAGCTGCCCATTATCGGCCAAGAGCAGCAACCCCACCACGGGTCCTCTATGTTAACCGGGGCTTCACCGTCGCCATTGATCCCGTCGCGATACACCAAGTTTGTCACGCACGAGATTGCCAAGGTCGAGAGCGTACTTAAGCTCATTGGCACGCCGAATGAAATGCTCGTCGAGAGCTTCAAGATCATGTGGCCCGAAGGGAATGCCGACGATTTCCAGAACATCATGAATGTCAAGGGCATCAAGAAGAGCGAACAGGGCGTGTATCTCGAGACCCTCGGGATGCAGCGCCGCCCAACGACGAAGATCGCGGAGATGGAAGGCAAGATGACCGACATGACCGAGAGCCTCAAGAAGAACATGCAGAACTTGGCCAAAGTACCGTTCAACTTTCCCGGCACGTCGAACGCCGGGCAGCAGAACTAGGAATTAATATAGGCGGAAGACCATTACTTTATACAGATCTCTCTCAGCTGTGGGTTGACACAACCGCCATCTCGAACTTTCTGGGCGCCTTCTGGATTGAGAACGACACTCTCGAACCTAGAGTGACGGTCTGGAATCAGTTTCTCGACAATTCTGTTCTAGCACATCGTTTCCCGCAGGTTTGATCATTATCTATCTTGTATTGCAACATCAGCAGCTAACCTCCTACAGCATAAAATCCAGAAGGACCTGTCGCAGACTCCCGTGTCTCCATCTTGGTTCTGTCAACCCGCGAGAGAGAAACCTCCCACATCCAGGGGCACGTGGCAACTCCGTCCGCCTTCCTCATTCTCCAATTTCCCTCGGGAAGCACAAGCAACACCAACACACAAGCGGCAACACCAACTCAAGATGCAGATCTTCGTCAAGACGCTCACGGGCAAGACGATCACGCTGGACGTCGAGCCGTCGGACAGCATTGACAACGTGAAGCAGAAGATTCAGGACAAGGAAGGCATCCCGCCGGACCAGCAGCGTTTGATCTTCGCTGGTAAGCAGCTCGAGGACGGTCGCACGCTCTCGGACTACAACATCCAGAAGGAGTCGACGCTCCACTTGGTGCTTCGTCTGCGTGGTGGCAACTAGACTAGTACTTTTGACGCTATTCAGCTCTAATACTACATCAATGTGACTGTCTTGACTCTGTATTCTCTGTTTTTCTGTTTGTCTGTTTCTTTGATTCTCTTGTTCACCTCACATTGGCTTTACGAGTGTGTCGTGCTGCCTTCGATGGTTTCTTCTTCGTGCTGCTGTCGCACTCGTGGCTGCGCTGGACAAGTCCGCGTGTGTCTGATCAGCTCGGGTTCTTCGCGTCTCTGGAGAGGTAGTACTACGTAGTAGCGGCCATGGCGGGCCGATGCACAAACACTCAATCGACCCAGACGTAACTTGCGTGCTGGTTGATTTCATGACTATTTGAAGGTTCAGCGCTTATATTGACAAACGGTGGTGTCTCGTACTAGTACACCTGCGAGTGCCGCCTCCGGTAGGCGCGCCACGCATTCAAGTCCTTAGTGACGCCCGTCACGTCGACCGTGACCGTCGCCGTGTTGCCGCCGCCATTGCTCTGCTGGTTGTCGTCGTTCGACGGCATCGCGCAGCCTTCAAACGACGTTGCGCTGTTGAGTGTGACTTTGGACGTGATGCCGGACGTCGACGTGATCTTGACGTCGAGCTTGCTCAAGTCGAGGTTGATGCCGCCAGAGACTTGGTAAAACGACGTAATACCGATAACTTGGGCTTTCGCACCGCCGATTTCCATGGCTTTGACACCATCGCGCGAATTCGCGACTTGGAGCGCGAGCCACTGCGCGTTGCTGCCTTCTTTCATACAGAACTTCTCTTTTTCATCGGGACACGGCGTGTACTCCCACGTAATGGGTTCGATACGCGGGTCGCCACCAATGATCGTGTTCCACAGCGCCGTGTTGAGATCGAGGTTTCCGTGGCCGCACTCAAAGCAAACGTCGGCGACAAACGTAGTGACCGTGCCTTTCGGGCCCTTGATGCTCAGGCACCGACTGCACGCTGACGACGAGGCGTACTGGTCGCCGTTCATGGCCACAAACAGCGCTGGATCGAGCCCAAGCGGCGCGAGGCGTACGCTGCAGCTGCCACCAATGGCGTTCACGAGTCCATAGGTCGTCGCGCGGCCGGTGAAATACTCTTTGGCGCGCGCGAGCGACGCCGAGACGACGCCGATAAGGATTGCGCTGCTGCCGTAGCTTTTCATTTCCGTTGGAAAGCTGCAAGTCAGACCAAGAGAGTCAGATGAATCGTTATTTTTGGGTATAAATCCCCATTTTACCCAATCATCGGTGTTCCACACAACATCATTATATTGGGTACATCATCCAGCCGCCAATTGGGTAATATTGATGAACGTCAGACAATGGTGTACCCTTCGCCGAGACGCGATGGCTTCTTCGCCGACTTGTGCTCAGTGGCAGGCGTGGCAGTCACTTCCCCAGTTGTCTCCGCAGTCGTAGTAGTGCTCTCATCTGCTGCCTCCGACGTTGCCTCGGGCAGTGTCTCCATTGCTTCGTCCATCGGGTCGTCGGCTTCTTCGGCACTCGCGAGCGACGTCACTACCGACCCGCCGGCCGGCGTCGCCGTATCAATGGCCAATGCCGGTCTGTTTGGATCGTCTATTACTGCTCCTGCCGTCACCCGCAACGCCGCGCGCATGTGGTTGACGTCGACGACTTCAATTTGCATCTTTTGCCGCGCGTGGAGAATGCCTTCCAACGCAAAATCGACATTTGTGAGTCGATAGTCCGGCTTTTCCCAGTTGAGGTACAGGAGCTCGGCGTGAAGCGTGCCGCTCATGGCGTCCGGTACGACGCTTGCGAGGCCACCAATGAATTCTTGCAAATAGAGAAACCGCGAGTTGAGACACGACCACGCAAACGACACGTCCGTGTCGCGCCCGTGTTTCTTGAGCACGCCACTGAGAATGGGCTCGGTCTCGACGGCGGCCAAGAAGAAAAAGTACTCGTTCTGGATGCGGCGGATCTCAGGTGGCGTAAACGTCTCGCGAAGGCGCTCGGCTTGCGACGCGACCAAGTTCATAAAATCTTCTTTGCCCATTTGGTAGACGTCAAACGGCATGACGCGCGGCGGCGTGACCACAATTTGCGTCGACTCGGCGCAATAGTGGCGCCCTTCGTGGGCAACGACGGCGACCGACGCGAGGAGATCGACGCAAAACGTTGCGACCGTGCGTGCGAGCTGCGTGCGCTCGAGACCGTCGATGGTATCAAACATTTCGATCGCGACGGAGCCGCCTTCGTTCTGGATAAACTGCTCGGCGCTGTGGAGCGAGAGGACAAACGAACCACGCGCGACCGCCGGTGACGATGACGAAGCTGGCGAATCGCTCGTTTCATCCGTCGCATCGGGGACGAGGCTGTCGACCAAGTCGCGCGTCGCACCGACGACGTCCTTCATGACCAACGCGAGTTTTCCGAGCTCTTGGACTTGGTCGTGGACACTGGCATCGTGGGCGTCCATGGACGTGAGCTTTTGGATAAAGTACTCGACTTCGGCCACGAGACGCTGGGCTGCGGCAGCGCAGACCCACCACGCGGGTGTAGCACGCGTCGTCCGGCCGCTTGCCTCGACGAGCGTTGACACGGCCGCGCGGTTGCGCAAGAGCCACCGAAGCGCCGTCATGAGCGTCGTCACGAACCCGCGCGGCGATGCGTGGGCCGTTGGGAGACTCGCGACCACTTCTTTGTGCGGCAAGAGCTCTTCGTTCGTTGGCGCGCGTCGCACAATCTGAACGACAGCGGCGAGTTCTTCGTAAAACGTCTTGTCGGCGAGTGCTGTCACCGCGTTCTTGGCCACGACTTCGAGCTGGTGGACGGCCGACCACACGAGGTAAAAGTTTGGCTTGCGCACGAGACCCGTGAGACGCGCCGCGAGACCTTGTTGGTTCCCGGAGATACCGCGATCGCGGCCCGTGTGGAGTCCGCCGTGGGCCGTGGTCCCCAGCAACTTGACGCGCCACCGCGGGTCGAGAATATCGAGGATGGTGCGCAAGCGGTCAATGACGCGGGCCGGTGGGACGTGGTCAAACCGCGGAATCGCGACCAAGTGAAAGTCCCGCAAGCCACTATTGTGCCATAGGCGCACGCGCACGTCGAGATACGTCGTGTGCTGGTGCTCGACGGTCTCCGTCGCGATCGCATACGTCCACGCAGCGCGCATCATCCACGCGAGGCGCTGCAAATTGCTCGCGAGCACCGCGCGGACATAGTTGGCGACGCGCACGTCCGTGCAGCCGCCATAGTGCGCGAGCTTGGTCTCTTCACGCACGCAGTAAATAAGACGAGACGCGAGGCGGTACGACGCGCCGTTCGCGACAAACTTGATTGCAAGGTCAAAGAGCCGCTGGTTCTTGAGCGCGATTTCGTAGTTGGGCGAGTTGGCTTTGCGCACAAAGAGCTCGAGCGCGTGCTCTTTCGTGACACCGTCTTCTTCGTGGTCGTTGAAAAACAGGTCGCCAATCAGTACTTCAACGACGTCTTTTTCAATCTCGGATGCCGG